>JAULKJ010285635.1:0-21878 GCA_032355405.1 Rubia balearica | reverse complement strand
CAAAAAACCCCCCCCCCCCCAATCTTATGTTTGTAACACTAGTTATTCCCGACACACAATCGGAGTGAAACCGATTGTGAGTTGTGTCTAGTTAACTCTCAAATTCTAGTGTCTCTGTGGACGACCCGGGACTTACCCGCTAGATACTTTCTAGTATTTGGTAGTGAGCATACGGGAGAAACATATAAATCTTATTTTTGCATCTTGCACTCCGCAGGTTGATTCTCCCACAAGTTAACGTCCCTGTGGGGTGCAGATCACGCTCCCAGGTTTAGTTTAATTTCTTATCAGTTTTGTTTTTTTTTTTGTTTTTTTTTTCCAGTTCAAGTGTCCAGACAGTTGCTTGATTCCAATTAGAGGGTTGCATTATGATAAGTCTAAAGGATGTTTGATGAATTAGATTTCTTTAGCTCTATTGAACCGGATGGATGTTATTATGGAAGGTGCACGGTCTGCTATTTGATCTTGCACCGTGTGGATAATTTTAACAACTTCTATTCATGGAAATATGATGATTTCTTTATTTAGATTTGAGGTTCAAATTGGACGCCTGGAAACTGAATAGATAAGTGTTGAGTTAGGAGAAAGCTCTTTTCAAATAGTGTACCAATGGTTTCATAATTCTTACGTTCAATTTATTTTTCTTGCTACTTGTTTTATGCTTTTTGTAATCAGTACAAGATAGTTCATAACTTATCGGAGTTTTTTTGGTTAGCTATAGGTTTCATTTTTTATGAATACTTGTATATTGTAGGTGGTGGCTCGATGTTTGTGGTTAGTTCTAAGAGAGAAATATGAGGTTTCAAGATGGCTTATAGATTTGATGAGGATTTTTAGCCTTTTTTCACATCTTTTGTTTCAATTTTTACCAAAACTGCAACGGATAGTCAGATGTTAGGAACTCTGCTTTGCATACAGAGCCCATCATTGAGCAAGTGTTCCTCACGCCCACCGTGAATTCACAAGCTGATTTGGAGCAGTAGGTTGAATCTTGAATCTTGATTGTTTGTTCTGGAAGTTTCAGTGTCACTTATTGTAAGATGTGTTGTTGATGTATATACTGAGTAGCTATCCATGATGGTCATCCGAAGCGCATTGAATCTTCACCAACTCTTTGTTGTCAAGGTTTGTGCTTATGTGCCGGAAATGGTTCAGGCTGTTAAACTTGTTCAAAGGTTTGATTTTGATGGGTTTATGCAATTGTAGGATGGGTTATGTACAATGGCCAGTTGAATCCAAATCAGCTGAATGATTACTACAATGCTGAGGCATTGAGGTTTGACGTGTGAATGATCTATTAAGATCCTCCCACACCCTTTGATCATTGTGTGAATTGGATGCAGATTGAAAGAGTTGGTTGGTAAGGAACGTTATTACGAAGTAATTCTGTTTCCAGTGGCTTCTTCCACCATTAGAGGGTGAATCATCTATATAATGGTAGTGAGGTGGATTGAGTTTAATCACGGTACTTTAGGTATCAAGACACACTGGTGGCACTGATGCATTGGTGGCGCTGGTGTCATTTATGTACGGTGTATGTTGTGGCAATTCAGTTGGGATCTGTACTGATACGACTCTTCGTTTGTAATCGTGATGCAGGTACATAGTAAGTTTTTTTTTTTTTAAGTTAATGCCACCTTCGTGGGGGGAATTAATAGGCACCCCAAACCTATAATATTCTCGACGAGGTCCAATGTACAAAACGTTCAATACTTTGAACGAGCCTTCCTATCTAAGACATTTTTCCATCCAAAGGTACCCACAAATTGAGGTGCTTCCAAGTGGTACGAACTCCACCCCCTGTGTCGAACGCATCCTTGGCCGGACTTCAAAAAGTGGGATATTGGATCAATTTGCAGTTATAAGTTCCAGGGATTGACAAAATTGATTTGAGCAAAATGTTGTGATAACTAATGTGGGAAAACTGATTCTGGACAGCTTCAAACTTCCAGGTTCAAATTCTGATATTAGCGACTCCATCTCTGTCCATCCTGAGTATTCCTTTCTCCATACGGGTGAGTTCTTGAGGTCCAAATACTCCTTCCAATCCTGCTGCTCGGCTTCTTTTTGCAAGTCGATCCGCAAGCATATTAGCCTCCCTGCAACATAAAGATAGAATTGGATTAGAAGAGTTAATCTGTGCTGCAATATGAAATGCCATCCATGGTCCATTGTCTGGATCCGATATAGCTCTAATAGCCAGGTTACAGTCACTCTCAAAAGTGACGAGTCCAGGATTGATATTGCTCTGCAACATAAGATCAAGGCCAAGACTGATAGCATTAATTTCCGCAATAAGAGGAGTATCAAAGAAACCAAGCCTAAGTTGATAGGATAAGAGGTTTCCATAATGGTCTCTAATAACAGCAGCAAGTCCACTTCTTTGTGAGTTAGAGGTCCATGAGGCATCCGTATTGATCTTATACCTCTCATTTATAGGCTTATCCCATTTGATAATGCTAATTCTACTCTGATGATTCACATAGAATGGAATAAGACCTCTATCTATCCATATTTGATGATTCGAACTCGGTTTCTTTAGAGGGAATGCAGTCAGTGAGTGTGTAATGTTATCCATGAATCTGTTCCATACCACATTTAATGAACACATAAAACCTTCATGTATTCCTTTGTTTCTAACAATCCATAAAGACCAACACATGAACATGGGTGCCATTCTTATCAGAGCATTATTAGTGCCATCATTATTGTTGACCGAAAAGTAAAATGCAAGCCTGTCCCAAATATTTTGAAACTGAATCAAAGGCAAAAGCAGTAGTTTATGCAGTTTGTTCCAAGCATTAGTGGCAAGTTGACATTCATGGAAGAAGTGATTGATAGAGTCATTGTTGTAACAGCAGCAGCATTTCGAAGCAAATTGAATACCACATAATCTTAGATTATCATCTGTTGGCAGCAAGTTGTTCAACATTCTCCAGAAGAAAACTGAAATTTTAGGAGGAATATGCTTTCCCCACACAAAGGATAGGGATCGAACCTTGTTTTTGCAGCTCCTAATGCACTGATATGCAGACTTAGATGTGAACTTACCATTTTCCTCCAAGAGCCAAATGAGTCTATCATTATGTTGGGGATTCAATTGCACCTGAAGAAGTAGATCATGCAGCATAGGAGGAAAGAAATTCAAGTAGTTTTCATTAAATTCATTCCTTATGTCAATGAAGTCCTTAAGTGTCATGTTAGGCATTGGTATTGGATCAGTACCTTCCCATTTGTCCATTAACAGACCCTGTCCTGTCCAATTACCTAGCCAAAAGCTACATGACCCATTTCCAATCAGAATTCTAGTGTTAGCCTCCCCTATATGCTGAATTTTACAGATTCTTTTCCAAGTGTGTGAGTCTCTATAAGTGTGTGGAAAAGACCAAAGCAATTTTGACCAAATTGTTTCACCTAGCTGTAGTTTCCACCAAAGCTTAAGCGAGCATGCATTTATTGTTGTCCTTAAATCCCTAATGTCTAATCCGTTTTCAGATTTTGGGTAGGCCATATTCTTCCAACTCCTCCAAATTTTCTTTTGTCCAAATTCTGATTTTCCCCAGAAAAATTTAGCCAGCCTAACTTGGATTGCATCTGTTACTGTTTTGGTTGGATTAATGGCAGCCCAAATATGTTGGGAGTGTGAGTTAAGAACATGTCTAGCTAGAGTTAGTCTCCCTGCTTGTGATAGCCAAGAATTTGACCAGTTCCCAACAGCCTTATCAATTTTTTTCTAATAAAGGCTGAAAGAAGACATTCTTCATCCTACCAAAATATACAGGACATCCAAGGTATTTAAAAGGTGTGGATCCTTGTTTCATATTAATCGCATCCTTAATCTTTCTAATAAAAGCACGAGAGGCATTTTGATTAACATAAAAATCACTCTTTTTAAAATTAACCTTTTGGCCGGATACCTTTTCAAAGTTAATGAGAAACCTTTTTATTCTTTTCAGATTTAAGGGATTACCCTTCAAGAACAAGACTGTGTCATCCGCAAAACTCAAGTGTGTAATGTCCGGGCAGCCCCTTGGCATGTTGAAGAATTTAAGATATCCAACCTGAAAAAGATGCTTCAAAGGTCTAGTGAAAGCTTCAGTTAATAGAATAAAGAGAAAGGGACTTAGAGGATCTCCCTGCTTGATGCCCCTTGTGGATTTGAAGAATCCACATGGTGTTCCCCTAACTAAGATCGAAAACCATGCAGATGTTATAGAATTCAACACATTTTTCACAAATTTTCCATGGAAACCGAATCTCAGAATAACAAAATTAATGAAAGCCCAAGACACCCTATCAAAAGCCTTCATCACGTCTAATTTGATTATTACATTCAGCCTTCCTATCTGCTTATTAAGAAGTCTCATCATTTCTTGCATGAGAATGACATTGTCTACTATGTCTCTGTCCTTGAGAAAAGCTGACTGTTCCCCAGAGATTAATTTAGGCATCAAATCTTTCATTCTCTCCATTAAAATCTTTGAGAATATCTTATTCAAAAAATTAGATAATGAGATTGGTCTAAAGTCAGCAAAGTCTCCAGGGTTAGCTATCTTTGGAATGAGAGCTATCCAAGTACTAGATATGGCCCTTGGAATAGCAAATCCATTAATGAACTCATTAACAGCCTTTAATAGATCCTCCCTAATGATCTCCCAGGCCACTAAGTAGAAATTCCCATTAAACCCATCAGGGCCAGCAGCTGCATCTTTGTTAAGATCTTTAACTGCTGCACAAACCTCAGCCATTGTTGCTTGACTAGTTAATATCATGTTTTCCTCTTCTGAAATTAGCTTTGGGATGTGATTTAAAAACTCATCATATAAGATACCCGAGTTTGGTTCAGTGTCATCTGTTAGGAGCCTCTGGAAAAATCCTACCGCCTCATTTTTAATCAAGTTTGGATCATCAATCCATTGACCCGAGCTATCTCTAATCTTAGCTATATTCATTCCATGTTTTTTCTGTTTGCATGAATTGTGAAAAAACTTAGTGTTTGAGTCACCACATTGGAGCCATTTAACTCTTGATTTTTGCCGCCAAAAAACCTCTTCCTCACTTAAAGCTTTTAAAAGTTTGGCCTTGTTCAAATTGAGTTCCATAAGATCATTTTCCGAGTTTGATGTCTGAAACTTAATCTCACCATGTTGGACCATCTCCTCAGCCCTCTTAATATTATCATTTAGGTTGCCAAAGATGTCCCTATTCCATTCCCTAAGCCTAATTTTTAGTCTCTTGAGTTTTATTGTAAAACCCAGCATGCCTATTTCAGACTGAGGTTGACACCAGTTTTCCTTAACCATATCAAGGAATCCATCTCTCTTTGTCCACATATCCTGAAATCTAAATGGTTTAGGTTCCATAAAATCTGATTTCCTTAATTCTATTAACATTGGAGAATGATCAGATGTTGTTTTGTTTAAAATGTGCACCGTAGTTCCTGGAAATTGATCTAACCACTCCTCACCAGCTAAACACCTATCAAGTCATTTCCACACTGGCCCATGAATTCTATTATCAGACCAAGTAAACCTATTTCCTACCACATTAACATGTTTAAGATTTTTAGCAGAAATAAAGTCAGCAAAGTCATTAATGTGGTTTATATTAGGTGTACTAGCCCCCTTATATTCCTCTACAGAGGCAATGATGTTGAAGTCACCCACTACTAGAGAAGCATTAGTGTTCATTTGCTGGAGTTGTTCCCAAAGAATCTGTCTCTCAGCTCTAGAATGCAAGGCATAGACAAAAATAGCTTCCCATAGAAGAGGAACTGATTGACAAGAAATATTAACAGCAAGAAATTGTTCCTGGGATTCCCTAAATGAGACATTGTAGTCATCTTTCCAAAGCAGCCAGATTTAGCATTCAAGGAAGACAAATAATGATCAAATTTAAGCCTATGACTTAAGACCTGTAACTGATCCAATTTTTGTTTAGGCTCAATGATGCAGATGAGGTTAACCTTATGCATTTTGATAAGCCTTTTAAGCCTCCGCACAGATGTTGACAAACCTATGACATTCCAAATCAACATATTAATTTTTTGTAGTAAATCAACCATGATTACTGAATGAAGAGCTTTTTGAACTAGACCTCAAAGTCATTTTGTTTAACTGAGTAAAGAAAGTGCTTATTTTCCTTTTCTCAGCTTTCGGGGACTCACTATGTGTTGAGCATTGAACCTGAAGATCATCTTCATGTTTAGTGGACTTACCTGGTGTGAGTTGTGCCGTGACATTACTCACTTCCACTGCCGGATCTTCTTTATCGGATTCCATTGACCTCCTATCCTCCTGAACCATATTGCAGGAGGACGTTTCCTCATCAGATTCAGATTCATCAAGTATGCTAAACATGTTCTCCAGCAATCTATTCACACTAAACAACTGGTCAGGGTGTAACTGATTTTCAGTTACATGTTCAGTTGCTGCCCTATTGATGTCAATATCATCTGATGAGAAATTTAGGTTCGATTTAAAATCTATTTTATCCAGAACAGATTCATTATGGTCCTGCTGATGAAGACAGATGGTACTTGGGTTATTTTCATGCAAAACTTCTCTCATCTCTATGGACTGTGGTTTTGAGTTCCTAACTATTCTCCATTCTGTAGTCCTAGGAGGGCTATTTCCTTTTATAGCTTTTTGACTTGGTTCTAGAGTACTAGACTGTGGCTCAAAATGAGGATTTTCCATTATAGACTGTGTCTCAAAAAGAGTTTGATACTTTGATGGAGTATCCACAAATCTGATGTATTTCTGAGATGGCTTCTTCATTCTAAATGATATTTATATACCTCTAAATCATTTGAGCTAATCGAATTGGTTGAAACTGTAAAAAAAAAAACCTCCCTTCTTCAACTTGAGTAAAGTTCTCGAGCTGCCCTTTGTTCCTTCTAAATTATTTCTCAATTGACTATTAAGCCCTTGTGCTTGTAACAAGATAAAAAGGTAGTAGAACTATTAGGCTCAAAAACTATAAGGGCTGAAAGTGAAAAGAAAAAGAAGAAAACAAATCGGGTTGTAGATTTGATTACAGGAATTCTGTTTCTTTGCGAGCCAAATCCATGAAATTTGTAGGACAAGATGCGGGATCGAGTACCGAGTTTTGCTAACGAAGACGCAGTGTGAAAGGAGCAACTCTTCGATCGATTTACAGGTATCTTTACCGATCCGTGTTTCTATCGATCTTTACTGCTGGATCAGTGTTTATTTCTTGCTTATCTGCAAATTCAGTGAAATTCGATTCGAATTATGATAATGTGTTATCTTAAAGTTGTGTTCAGATATGTGTTCTGCGGTTTCGGTGTAAAGGTTTTGGTTTTTCTGACCTGAATTAAGTAGAGGGATATGTAGTTGAAGTCTGAATGTGGAACCATGAGATAGAAATGGATATAATGTGGTTAGTTTTGAATGATGTGTTGGCTTCTGCAGAATAATCCATAGTTTTGGTTGAGGTATTTTGGATCTACCTTAGTGTCAGTGTGTCACTGTCAGTGTTGCATCGGGGTTTTTCAGTTTTAAAGAATGTTCGAGTTCAGCCGAATTCACTTTTTTTTTTGTTGCATTCTCTTTGTATTCCTTGATAATATGTTTAAGTTGCATAATAAAGGATGCTTCCTCGTTTTTTTTCACAATGAAGTATGAGGATTGATGAAATTCATTCTTTATAATGGGTTCTGGGCCTTTTGTGTATCTTGATCTCTTTGATGCTCAAAGTAGTGTACTTAGATAGTTAGTATTAATTTCTCTGAATGCTTTGTGTAAAATTTATGGATTTTTTTTTAAAACTGAGGAGTTGTCTTAGTCTTTTTATTTCGATCTACTAAAGAGAATTGTGTGTTAGAATTAGTCCATCTTGCCCACACTCACTAAGTCAGCTTATAAAGGATTTCAAGTGGCAGTTTATGAAATGTCCATCTGCAATGATTCAGATGGTATATACTACCAAATATTTGGTGGAGTTTAAGTTTTCTTCAGAGCATGAAATCTTTGAAACTTCGCTTATCTATGGCTAATTACTAATCCCTCCATGGTAATGGATTGGTGCTGCGGGTTTTTAATGTACAAGATTATTTTATTTTTATTTTTATTGCTTTAGCTGAGTGTGAATAGTATAGGATGGTTATAGGGGAAATATCAGTTTTTAATGGATTTAAGTCCTTACATGTCAGGAGGAGATAGTTAAATCAGGATATTATGTTTTAAACTTTTGAAGTCAGCAATAAATCAGCTTCGCTTCTGCTTTAGATCTTTATGCATCTCGCAGTGTCACAGTTTTTGGGGACCTTGCCATGAATTGTGTATGCATTCAAATGTATATGATACAACTTTTTGACTATTTTGTAAAAGCTGAATCCTGAAGTGAATGAACGCATGGGTTCCTGGTTATATACATATTGATTGAAAGAGTATCACTTTGCTTCATGTATATGCCATCCTGTCCTTTATTTCAAGTAATTAGAACATAGCATATTGATTGATAGCATGATGTTTGCTTCATGTATTTTCTTTTGTACACGACTATATTGAAGATGCGAATCTGATGGGTAGCTGAGTTCTTTTCCTTTTCTTCTTTCTGGGTTTTCAGGAGAAGAACCGAGAGATCCATAAGCAATTTAATTTGCTTGGGTGATTTGGATGCCACTTTCCTGCTTCGTTGATAAAACTTTGAATAGAATATCCTAGAATGGCGTCAGCTACCCAAGAGAGCACTGCCAATGGCGTGAATACTAATTCCTCATCATTAGTAAAATTTGGAACACCAGAGGCATTGGAGCATGTTCGGAAGCTGACGGATGTTGGTGCCATGACTCGACTCCTCCATGAATGCATAGCCTACCAGCGATCTCTGGATCTAGAACTGGACTCCCTCTTGTCTCAGCGCCCTGATCTTGACCGCCAGCTTTCCTCACTCCACAAGTCCTCCGATGTCCTTCGCATTGTGAAAGCTGATTCTGAGCACTTGTTTTCCAATGTCAGCTCAACCTGCCAGCTCGCTGACCACGTCAGTGACAAGGTCCGCCAGCTTGATCTTGCCCAGTCTCGTGTCTCTGGCACTCTCCTCCACATTGATGCCATTGTTGACCGCTCGCAATGTATTGAGGGTGTTCAGAAGGCTCTTCAGTCTGAGGATTTCGAGTCTGCTGCCAACTATGTTCAGACATTCCTCCAAATTGATGCCAAGTTCAGGAACACCGCAGCCTCTGAACAGCGGGATCAGCTACTGGCCTACAAGAAGCAACTCCAAGGGATAGTCAGGAAACGTGTTGCCTCTGCAGTGGATCAGCAGGCCCATAGTACCATCCTCCGTTTTGTCAAACTCTATCCACCTCTGGGACTCGAGGAAGAAGGGCTGCAGGTGTATGTCAATTATCTAAAGAAGGTGATTGAAATGAGAGCTCAGATGCAGAAAGTGTATCAGGACCCAGATCAACAGCAGTCTGATTCTAAGGTTGATTTCATTGCATGCTTGACAAGTCTGTTTAAAGACATTGTCTTGGCAATTGAAGAGAATCATGAAATACTGACCAACTTTTGTGGGGAAGACAGTATTGTTTACGCCATATGCGAGCTTCAGGAACAATGTGATTCCCTGGCTTCCTCCATTATCAAGAAGTACATGAGTTACAGGGAGTTAGCGCTGTTAACTTCTAAGATCAATGACTATAAGACCTCCGGAGTTGGCCCAGGCCCGGATCCCCGGGAGATTGAACTCTATCTGGAGGAGATTTTGTCCCTGACTCAGCTGGGAGAGGACTACACTGATTATATGGTATCAAAGATTAGGGCTCTGAGCTCTGTGGATCCCGAATTGGTTCCTCGTACCAACAAGTCTTTCAGAAGCGGGAAATTGAGCGCTCTACTTCAAGACATCATGGGCTATTACGTAATCTTGGAGGGGTTTTTCATGGTTGAAAACGTGAGAAAAGCTATCCAGATTGATGAGCACGTGCTCGATAGTCTCACCACATCTATGGTGGATGATGTGTTCTATGTTCTACAGAGTTGTTGCAGGAGGTCCATCTCCACTTCCAACATAAACTCTGTCATCGCTGTGTTGAGCAACGCAGCTAGCTTGTTGGGCAATGAGTACAACGAGGCATTACTGCAGAAGATGAGGGAACCAAATCCCGGGGCAAACTTCTTGGGCGGTTCTGCTGTTATGCGAAAGACAGGCGTGGAAATTGCCACAGCACTGAATGACATGGATGTCAGTAGCGAATATGCTCTGAAGCTACGCCATGAGATTGAAGAGCAATGTGCAGAGGTGTTTCCCATGCCAGCTGATCGCGAGAGGATAAAATCGTGTTTGTCTGAACTGAATGATAAGAGCAACAGTTTCAAGGAAATGCTGAATGTTGGGATGGAACAGCTGGTTGCGACAGTTAAACCACGAATTCGGCCCGTGTTAGATAGCGTGGGGGACATCAGCTACGAGCTGTCTGAATCTGAATATGCGGATAATGAGGCAAACGACCCATGGGTTCAAAGGCTGCTTCACGCCGTCGAGACTAATGCAGCCTGGCTTCAGCCACTGATGACTACCAACAACTACGATACATTCGTGCACATGATCATCGACTTCATAGTGAAGCGCCTTGAGGCGATCATGATGCAGAAGAAGTTCAGCCAGCTCGGGGGGCTTCAGCTCGACCGGGATGCCAGGACCTTGATCAGCCATTTCTCCGGCATGACTCAGAGAACCGTTCGCGACAAGTTCGCACGGCTCACGCAGATGGCCACCATCCTGAACCTCGAAAAGGTGTCCGAGATCCTGGATTTCTGGGGTGAAAATGCCGGGCCAATGACCTGGCAGCTGTCTCCAGACGATGTAAAAAGGGTTCTTGGGATGAGGGTGGACTTCAAACCTGAGGCAATTGCTGCATTGAAATTGTAGTACCATTTTGGTTATCTTCTTGTTTAAGCTTCTGAACAAAAGATATGCTCCTTTTTACACACACTTTAGTATAGAATAAAGCAAATTTTGTCAAGGTAGAAGATTTGTTGTTCATTCATCTGGTTTATGCCTTCTATATCAACGATTTGTTTACAGTTTTAACCTTTGCTATATCAACCTTTGGTTTATGCCTTCTATATCAACCTTTGCTATCGAGAGGAATGTTGTTACCTCTCAAGAGAATCATCAGTCAATGGGAAAAAAAATAATCAATGACTGCACTGTATTTCACCACCACTCATAAAATTTGCAAAGATCTCCTTTTCAAATCAAGAGTACGAATGTTCTCTTCTTTAGAAGAAATTGTTCTGCTCTCTAAAATTCTCACTCTCTTTTTTAATCTTCTAACAAGGATTCCTAATGGGGTGTTGATTCTCCCCCCCGTGGCCGCCTGCATGAGCACCACCACAACATCGGACCCATGTCTCCTGCAAACCATCATCAGTGACAAGAAGACCCTCCGGACCAGGTCAATGGTTCAAACTGCTGAATTACCAACTAATTTTCAACTTATGGTTGATCACTTGTCAATATTGGCTTCACTCGCCACCTCACCATTGTTAGTAGTCCCAGAACCCGGCTTCTCAATACAATCGTTAGCCTGCAAAAAGAAATAGAAACAAATTAAGAAGGCAAGAAACTGCACAAAGGAAAATGCATTAGCCCCCAAATAAAATATGACGACAAATAATAAATACTTCTTCTATGGCTTCTAAATCTTCCAGTTATAGTAGCAAGATTGTGATTTGTGTGTCCAAGACATGCGGAAGGATGAAATAAGCATGCAGTGAATTGCATCATTGAGATTCCGACTCTCTCTTCAACACCAAAATCAACGCCATACCAAACAGCAAACAACTGAATAGGCAAAAATATTGTTCTCCCATTTACAAGCTACAGGGTTCTATTTATACGAGGCACCAGCATGTACAAGTACAGAGTTGAAATTGAGATTCAAAATGCATAGACATAGGCAGAAGATACCTTTTTAACAAGACCTTGGGCTGACATGAATTCATAGTACTTGCGCATTAACATTTCTTCCTCTACCTACAAAGAGAATGCAATCAATTTATAATTTCCATAACTTGATTAGAAAGTTCATATGCTCCAACAATTTACAAAAAATACGCCAAGGAAACCTCTCCCCATAGAATAATATTTCAACTTTGTATTCATTTGAGATCCCTCATCTTCTGTCATTAAACATCAAGAAAAGCCACAAAAAACCAAAAAGACTAATTAAGATGGAGTAGACTGTAGACCTGGAGTTTATGCAACTCATTTGACATTGAACTATAGGATTCCGCTAAGAGCTCGTTCTGCTTATCCAAAAGCCTATAATTGAAAACGGCAAACAACATACTCGGTTATCCAGATGAATGCACAAAATACAAATTGACGCGCTCCTAAACACAAGTATGTGATGACATGAGAGAGTGAAGTACAATAAGTCATAAGCCTTCCACAAGAAATCACCTTAGCATTGCTCCTGTGTGCTTCGCATCCATACTGTTCAACTACTTAATCCAAACTGTATGAATTGCTCAACAAACCAGATCACACTACAAACCTGCTGTTTAGAACCACAAAAGAAAAAAAAAACGTTATAACCCATTTCACAACTTACAGTCTAAGATATAAAACAAGATCAAGGTCCTCTATTTCTAACCAAGAAGGTTGGATAGTACTTCCTACAGCAGATTTAAGAAGTTAAGTACAGCTTCTACCATCCAAATAATGCTGCATGAAATATGGCTTTACATTAGAGTGAAAATAGTGGGACTTTCCAAATAAATGGCCTCTTTACTCATTCCCCTAGGTTCAAAAGATACTGGCACGTATATTTGTTTTAGTTCATCTGACATAAAACTGACTTTTGTTTGATCATTATATAATTTCATCGGAAATTATCACAGCAATTTTTGAACTACTTGCAAAGGTATTGAATCGAACTGAGTCAAGAAGGACTTATTGATTTACAGCACATCACATTTGAGCCATTAATAAAAACCTTGACACCAGAATGTTCATCACAAAGGCATTCTTGAAATACACCAAGTTTCCAAGTTTCCAACACAAAAGAAATTCCTTCTCTGACTCAACAATGTTCGAACAAGTCACTAGTAAAACATATATAGCTCAAACTCTCTGTTTCCTAGCCCCTTCAAACAATGCGAGGATGGTAATATGATTCTTGAATATTTTGAAAAACTCATTCTTTGTAAAACTTTACAGAGCAATCACAGCTATTAAAAGAAAAATAACAATCAATATACTTTAAAACAATGTCATGCAAAAGGGAGCTGAAACATACTATAGTAATAATGCAGATTAAAAACAATAAATACAAACTAATATAATCCAGTGCAAACCAGAATATAATATTTCTAAACACTAACCTGCCAAATTAATGATAATCATCGAAATCATTAACAAATTAATACTCATGTAGTCACTTTTTTAGCATAATCCCTACAAGGGAGCGATATTATACTAAACCAATTGCACTCTTAATATAGAAACAGTTATCAACCGACCAAACAGCTAGAGAGAAACATTATGCCAAAAGACTAGCATAGAATCCAAAATACAGATACAAGCTTAACACAAATTCAGATGACTTGAAGACTTTGGAAATTATATTGTTGAATAAGATCAAAATCCCATTCGTCTTCAAACGAAAAAATATATACTTCAAAAGGTACACAGATCAAATAGAAAATAAAACCCTCAATTATTTTAGCTGTGCCAATGAAAACATGAATACAGTTTCTTCTTAATTCTGAACACTAAGCTGTTGCCAAGAAAGTGATAACCATCGCCATTAAAATTTAACTGTGAATTTTCTTTTAGAATAATCCCAACAAATAACTGGTATTTAAACAAGAGGAACTGCCAATATACAGCATAAGTCACATCCTTCATACAGAGGGAGACCAAACATCAAACAAGCAAGTTCTCGCATACAGAACACAGAACTCATAAAAATTGAATCTTTGGAGTTTTAACTAAAGAAATCAAATCCTATGCGTATTAAAGAAAAGAAAAGGATAAGTATTTAAAAAACTGACAATTAGAGTGTGTGTGAGATGATTAGTGTTAAAAAATTCATACTATTTTAGTTGATAGCGTAACCAATTTACCAGCTCACAGATTACAAGCAAAATGCTTCAGCAAAACCCAATAGCCTAACTTTTCAGAAAAATCAAACCGACCCAGCTTATTAAACATGAAAACAAACACCAGATGAGAGATTGACACCTCAATAGCACAACAACGAGAATCAAGAAATTACAACGGCCATAACCCAGAAAACGCAACTGCGCGAACGACGAGAACTCACAAAATACGTACCCGAGAAGGAAATTCCGGCAGAGAAAGGTGTAAAAACACTCAACACAGCGAGTAAATTGGCATTTTTTAGTCGCTCAATTTGAAATTGCCCAAAGAAATCCAGAATCGGACCGGACCGGATAGCCGCTCAATTCTATACCGGATCGGACCGGATTCACGAGTTGGATCTTATTCATAGTAGATTTTATAGTACTCCTAATCGCTTGGTTAAGGGTGTGTTTGATAGTATTTGTGTAAAAGTAATGATTTCTCCTCAGATTGTTTTTATTTTTTTAAAAATAAATTATTTTTAATGGTTCATCAAACGCGTACAAATTGCTTAACTTGTAAAGAATTTTATAAACTCTATTAAACTCTTTTTAAGTTTAGGTTTATTTTTAGTTCAAAAAGAAGAAGTTTAGGTTTAATTTTAAGAGATAAAATACATTTATAATCCTAACTTTACCCTGAAAGTGCCAATACAATCTTGCAATTTCAAAATGTGTCAATTTAACCCTAACTAATTGTTGTGTGTGACAATTTAACCATAACTTTCAAAAAATTTGTGCCGATATAGCCAAATAGCCTAATTCTGGCATTGACCAAATGAAATCATGCAAGATTAGGAAATGAAATAACAAAAATACCATTATGACAAACCAACGTTTCTTCTTCAAAACCTATCTCTCTTCTTCATTTCTTCTTCAAAACTCCGTTGCCACTGCCACCGTGCTCCGTGTTGTCTCCGCTAGTAGAAACCCCGCCGTTGTCTCCGCCATCCTCTCCCCTCCCCCTCGCGGGACCTCCTCCTTCCTCCTCCCCCTCCCCGTCGTCGCATAAAAAACCCTAGCCTCTGCCACCCTTCCCTTCACCCATCTCGTCTCTTCCGGTGGCCACCACCACTTGCTGTCTTTGGCATCAGCCAAGCCAGACCCACTGTCAGCCCATTGAACCCTAGCATCGCATCCGCTATCGGCCACCACCGCTGTGTGCGTCGTCGTCTTTTCCGTCATCCAAGCTATACCTGTCACCGTGGGCCTAATCGAATACTTCCAGCCAAATACATCCAGTGTCGGCCACCACCAGCCAACCCTGAACACTAAACCCTAAACCCAATCCACCAATCGAATACATCCACCGTCAGCCACCACCAGCTAACCCTAAACCCAATCGAATACATCCAATGCGACATCTCATATCCAGAGGAAGTTCGATTGAAACTCTCGAAACTCATTGACATGACTCGGCCAACAGATCTACGAAGAAATTAAAATGTGAAGTCGGGGTGGTGGTGGCGGGACAGAAGAAGGGTATGAGATGTGGCGTCGAGCGAGTGAAAGTGGGATGAGAGGTGATGGAAGCTCTGTGTACGGAGGTGGGGGGAAGAAAGACGAGGAAGAGAAAACCCTCCGTCGTGAGGAAGAAATAATTTGATTTTTTTCCATTTTTTTACAAGGGAAAAAATTTTCAATAAAATCTGATCATAAAATGGTTGACTAAAAGACACCGGAGTCAAAGGTTATTTTGGTAATTTATGAGATTGCAATGTTATATTGGCACTTTCAGCCTAAAGTTAGAGTCATTTTAGCACTTTACTCTAATTTTAAAGTATAGTGGACTAGTAGGTTTAATTTTAAGTTTAGTTCTTCCCCGTTCTTCTTGAAAATTTGAATGTAAATTCCTATTTTATCAATTTTAATTGCTTTGTAAGCGTTGCTGTTGTGGGGGTACTCCTTATTGGTAGGGACAAATCTCAGGGTCGGTTGACGGAACTCCATTGGTTTAGGTGTCTGCAAGGGAATCTCCATAGAAGTCCCTAGGGAGAAGCTCCTCCAATGTTCCGCTTCTCTATTTATTAAGTGAAGTGCAGTGAAAGCCGCTTACCTCCTCTGATGTTCCGCTTCTCTATTTATAAGCTCTTGGTAATGTTGTCGTGATTTTGCATTGTGTTTCCATCCTCTATTGGATCGTGGCCTTGTGGGAGGATGTCATGGGAGATGGCGCTTCCGCGTCTTCTTTGGGCTTTGATTACTTTCCCGGGGATCGGTAAAGGTCCGCTCTATCTGTGAGCGGACCGGTTGTAGCGAACATGGATTTAAATTTGGGATTTAGCAGATTGTGTATATATCAGCTACCATCCTCATATTACCATGGCGGGGAGCATCAGATTGAACACATTGGAAGCATTTGTGAAGGATCGTGATTAAAAAATTCATTATATTTTTTTCAGAATATGAGTGATTGAGTTGTGAAGAAGTTCATTGAGTTGCAATCGGAGCTGAAGAACGAGATCTAAATGAACACACCGTACGAGAATCAGATGTGTCAAATGAAGGAGATTGCCAAGTTCATACAATGGACGAATGTTAGCACTACATCTCAGAAAGAGGATTGTGATACTAATTCTGGAAGGATGATAGGTTCATCTTCAACACAACAACAAGGAATGACATAATTCGGGAAAGAGAGGTCATACACAAAAATTATCACTTATTTTTCAAAAATTGAAGCAAGAACTCATGGTGAAGAATAAAATTAATAGGTTATATTTCATATAGCATATATAATGATTATTAGCATATTTTAGAGTAATTTTTACATACATATGGTGTAATTATGTAATCCCGAGATGCTACGAATAACTAAATATTTTTAAGGATTTACAAAAATTATGAGGCTTGTGAAAACTTGAAGACCCACCGTTAGACCTTTTTTTTAAAGTATGCAAAATCAAAAGTAGGAGATCGAGGTAAACAGTGGGAATATTAGAAAACCCTAACTCTAAACCCACAATCTGCGGTCGCAGGTGGGTTATGTCGTGACTGTGGTGAAGCGAGAACGGAGCACGACAGATGCGTGGCGACGAGGAAGAAGGGTCGGCAATTTTTTATTGGTCTTGGGATTCGGCCCAGATATTTCTCTGGGTTGAGTTATGTACTTAGTTATTTTTGGGTCTGTTTAGGAATTCCATTCTTGTTCATATTATATTTTCTTTTAAATTAGGAGAATAATCAGTTTCCTATTTCTGTTTTAGGAGAATTCTTAGTATAACTCCAGATTACCATTCTTATCTTCAGTAGAATTCCTATCAGGAATACAATTATTTTATTATTTGATGCATGTCAAACTGTAATATAAATGCCGAACTTTGCTTTAACGTGCGAACCTGTAAAACAAACCTCAATGGGATGGCCGGGTGCAGAAGTTTCGATGCCAAAGACAGACCAAAAGTAATCAATCCGAGTATCAAAAATTTGATGAATATAATAAAGACATGCATCGGTATTTGTAGGGGTTAATCTCTAAGAGTCCTTCCAATTGCGTTTAGAGGAGTATGCATATTCAATGTAGGAATAAGTGTCTTACATACTAAAATTACAATTAATGTACCTGGAAAATGTGTATGTTCCACACGTAGAGTCGGGATTGGAAATCTTCTCTTTGGCATTTGTCCTTGGCCTACTAGAAGGTAGCAAGCATGGCCATTAGTCCAAATATGAAGGTTCAACATATTCCTTATTAATAGCCCCCGAGAGAGCTGGAGGTTGTGCTTTGGCTGAGACCTTTGGTTCTCTCATGCATCGATATCCGAAGGTCAGATGAGGGACCCTTGATTTTCTCCGCCATTAGCAATTAATATAATCATCTACTCATCTATCTGCCCTTATTAAGGCATGGCGCATTAACATTTTGGACAAATGAAAAGTTCTTGAGTAATTCTGGATATGTTTCTAGTTCTTAGTTTTTGTTTATCTTAAGCTTTTTTATTTGTAAGGGAAAGAATGAAAGTTTGATGGTGAAGTTAGTGCGTTCTAAGCCAATGGATTTTGGATTCACGATCTTATGCATTATGAGTCATTTGTTGTTTAGGTATGTATATTATGCATTTCTGGTTTCTTTGACATTGAGTTTGTGTTGGTTTTACAACAATTTATCTTGGACTTTGAATACAATGTTGATTTCAAGAGTATGTCACATTTGATGTATGCAGGTGACAATATATTATTCATCAAGTGCAAAAAATAGGATATTGGGTAATTAGCAAGGAATCTAGATGTTTTGCGAGGTACTATGGTCAAAGAATCAATTTTGATATATCTGCAATCCAGGTAAGCCCAAATACATCGCTTTAGACTGAGTCATTATTAAGATATACTCTTACCATACATAACAAAGGGGTGAGGGGTAAATATCTGGGTATGGACTTGCCGAGCTTTCAATCAAGGAATCAAACATATAGATCTATCATTCAAATAATATCTGAAAAGTTTGATTCATGGAAAAATAAGCTTGTGAGTTTAGCGGGAAGAAGAACCTTAGCAAAACATGTTATGTCTGCTACGCCTGTGTACCCTTTAGGATTTTTAAGCTTTCAAATGGCATTCTAAAGAAGATTGACCAGATCACAACTAGATTTATATGGAAGGGGGATCTCAAGGGCAGGGGAGTACATTGGATGTCCTGGAAAGAAATGCGTCGATCCAAGAGGGAAAGAGGCCCATGTCTACAGTCGGTGAAATATATGAATAGAGCTCTAATTTCGAAGCATGCCTGGAGCACATTGCAGCGAAATGATTATTTGTAAAAAAAAATTGCAGGAAAGTATTGTAGGAATCAGGATCACAGCCAAGCCTAAACCAAATAATAGTTGGGCTTGGAAATCTATTTTATGGGGGGAAGGATCTAATTGCACAACATACAAGATGAAAAGTTTGATCTGGAGAGAGTATTAGCCTCAAGGATCGATGGATCCCAGGAGATGACACCACAAGAACACAAGCAGTGGCAGAAACTAAAAAAAAATCCAAGGTATCGCATCACATAGTTGCGAACCGACAGTGGAGGACTCATTTTTTACGACAATATTCCTGCGCGAAATGGTACCAAAGATACTCAGTTCACACATACCACAGTATGGGGATAGAAAGGATATCAGACAGTGGGATCACGAAAAATATGGAGTACACACAGTGTGATTAGGTTATCATATTAAAGCAAGAAATCAGGTTCCTATGACTCAGACCCAAGCAATGTCAAAATGTCAGTGGATATAGGATTTAAAACTGCCAAGGAAAATTGTGATCCATAGATGGAGAGCTCAACAAATTGTTATTCCCACGACAGAGAATTTATACAAGAGGAGAATAATACCTTATCCCAACTGCAAAGTCTATGAATCAGATCAAGTGGAAAACATTGATCATCTGATGTTTTAGTGTCCATTAGCATAATGAATCTTGAGAGCCTTACCACTGGGTTTTGATTTCACAATAGGGAAACCAATATTATTCCAACTTTGGTTCTGGGACTGGTCCACCGCCGCCCCAGATGATAACTTTTTGTGCTCTCAGCCATCATCATCATCTGGCAGATATGGAAAATGAGAAATAGGAAAGTGTTTGATGGCCAACAATTTCCACCAAAGATGGTTGTAGACATGGCTATAGAGGATTTACAGCTCAATCGAAATAACCGCGTGGTTACTGATATTGAAGAGGTACGTACCTCACTGGATCAACAGCTCAATGTAGAAAATCAACAAGTGCACCTTGATTCCCGAATGGCAGCCCTAAAAATTGACTGAGCTTACTGGAAAGATAAGAGACATAGAGCTGCAACATGGACTCTATCTCAAAACCCACAGACATGGGGGGCATAACCTCATGACAGCATGCTCCAATGAACTCGTCGTTAATGGAAGAATCAGTAGCTTGCTTTCAAGGTTTAAAGCAAGTGTTGCAAGCTGGGATGCTTCATTTACAGGCCCACACAGACTATCAGGTTCTAGTTCAATTAATGGAAGACTGCACAAAGGCGCCAGCTTGGGAGATTGCATATTTAATGGAAGACATCCAGAGAGTAATGGATGAGTTTTTGGTAGTTATTGTACAAAAAGTCTCTAGGGACTGGTTTCAGCAAGAACATGAGGGCGCAAACACTTTCTCTAATATTTCTAATATAATTATGGTTTTAAAAAAAGAGTATGTCAGAATTCACTGTTGAACAAACATCTATAATTGAATCCCAAGGAGGTTCTTTAGAGAGCGAGATTAGTTATAATAAATTGGCCAAATCATTGTAAGGACCACATTCAATCCACTTCAATCGGCTCGATTGCCCAATGTTAAAAGGATATATATATATATATGTGTGTGTGTGTGTGTGTGTGTGTGTAATGTTCATTGTCTCATAAGTACCTACTCATTATGTTTCAGCTAGAGTTTGTTTTGGTGCACCCGAACCAAAGTTGTTTACTTTCAAAATTAATTAATTTGGCCAAAAAATAGATACATGCAAAATGTCCAATATGCCCCTGATGATACTTTTACACTTTAATCATTTTATTGATAACTCCGCAAAGAACTCACCGCCCAGTGCGCACTCCAACTACTCAATTCTCATCTACATTGTTCTTATCGCCCATATCATCACTCAAAAACCCAAATTGCAATCTCTTACTCTTAATTCTCCATGCTCTCATCTAAAGTCGATTTGCAGAAAAAAATTCCTTTATTTTGTTTTCTCACTGAAAAGATGATCAATCTTTATATTTACACCTTATCCATCACAAGTTCGCAGGGGTGCAGCTGAAACATTGATGAATCCTCTTACGGTTGATGGGGATTTTAAAGTAAGTTTTCGATTAAAAATTTAGAGTGAAAATACGATAATTCATCTAATTTGATTATGAGTTATGAATGGAAATTTTATGGATGTGTACGAACATGATATAATTAATATGGTGAACATTTCGAGTTTTTCACCATGTTCACTGATCTGCTTTAAATTTATTTTAGATCTCCTTTTTATCTTGTGCAATGTGCCCAGAGTTTTCTCATATCGATTTGATAGATGGATGGCAAATCTCCTCTTTACAGTTGTAGATCGGCGACTGTACAACCTATAGTTTAGTTAGTCATAAGTGTCCCAATGGTAAAACCGCCTCCCCATTGTTGTAGATCGATGACTAAATTGCTGATAATTTATTTAGTTATAAGTGTCGTTGTTCATCAATCTGTATATGGATGGCAAAACCTCCTCCTTGGTGTTGTAGATCAACGACTATACCGTTGATGATTTATTTAATTATAAGTGTTGCCTTCCATGATTATTTATCAGAAATTAATTCTTAATCTTTTTCAAGGAAGATTGGATGTGAATCATATAATTATTTTTTTCTTCTTCTAATTTTATCATTAATATTTTTCCTTAAAAAATGCTTATTATAATTTTAATCTATAATATTGGTTTAACCCATGTATTTGTGTCACACAAATTATACAATAAAAGTTCAGTTTTATCTTAGTTTGTTCCCATGTGCATATCTGTCTTGAACCTGATTTTGTGCTATATAATTTTGTAGTCAAATTTCTTCTATATCTTTATGATACCATCTTCTATATTTGGACATCTCAATTTTCAATGTATTATACTCATATTTTCCCTTATTATTCCATTCCCTCTAGTGGCGGAACTAGACCAAAATGTCAGGAGGGGCGAGGCAGGGTAGGGCAGGGCGGATCCTTGGCGGGGGGGGGGGGGGACGGGGGGTTCGGGGGCGGGGGGGGTGTATTTTTACC
>JAULKJ010285609.1:0-12755 GCA_032355405.1 Rubia balearica | reverse complement strand
AAATGCATGTTATGATGAATCCAACGACATATAATATGATAATAGTCTTACATATAAAATAATAGAATTTGATGGTTGGAGCTGGGCTAGATTAACTTCCAAAAGTCAAATTAAGCAATTTATAGCGAGACGGAGGGAGTATATAACACTAAATAATTAATATAAGTGCAAAAATAAATCTGTGATAATTTAAAGTGCAAATATAACCCTAGATAGTTAGTGTATGTGCAAATATAACCTTTTCAGACAGATTTAGAACAAAATTCAGTGAAAAAACTATTTTACCCTTCTGATAAAACAAAACAAAAAAAAGGAAATGTCTATAATTCCCCTAAACCCTAATTTTCCCTACCCTCTCTCCTTCCCTAAATCTCTTCAAAGTTTTGCAATTACATGGCCGGAAATAGAACCAATACAAAATCGAACCCCCTAAAATCATCAGTATCCATCGATAATTCAATCTATGAGATGAGAACTGCTCTAACGCTTGCTCATCTTAGCACCTTTAATCCTGCCAAGCCCCTCATTCCCGATATCATCATCATTCCAAACTTCCTCCTCCGCCGATTCATCCTAATGTCGGCAGTCTGATCGCATTTGCGGGAGCCGGTTCGTGTTTGGCGCATTCACGATCGCCATGTACTCATACAATCTCTTCTTGTGAAAGAACTCCTTCTCTACCTCCTCCACATCGGTGGTTGTGGGTTAGTAGTTCGGGTTGTTTTTGCACTAAAAATTATCTCATGGTTATATGTGCACTTATTGAAATTATATAGGGCTACTGAAGTTACAGGGTTAATGTGCACTAAAAATCCCTTTACTTTTTCATCAACATGCGGTGACGGAATGACGGGGCTTAAGTGGTGAAAATGAGTGGATGAGAATAAGTATAAGAATAAAGTGATTTAAAATAATGAAAAATGTGTGAAAAGAAATGAATATGAAAAATGAAAGTTTATCGTAAAAGGAAGGGAAAGGTGCTTTTATAACCCTACCTGCTTGACATAAGTGTCAATATAACCTTTTGATAACTGAAAGTGCAGATATAACCCTACCTAGTTGATGTAAGTGTCAATATAACCTTTTCCAACATGTGAAGGGCCAATTCGATAGAAAAGTCAATTTTACCCATTTACGAATGTGTTGATATAACCCTATAAGTTTTAAGAATGTGCTGATATAACCCTACCTAGTTGATGTAAGTGTCAATATAACCTTTTCTGACATCTGAAGGGCCAATTCGATAGAAAAATCAATTTTACCCATTTACAAATGTGCTGATATAACCCTATAAGTTTTAAGAATGTGCTGATATAACCCTATCAGTGGTCCGGAGAACTCAAATTCATATTTTAATACTAAGGGTATTTTGGATATTTTACACACAGTCAACGCCGGAAATGGGGTCTGAGGGTTATATTGACACTTACATTAACTAGTTGGGGTTCTTTTTGTGTTAAAAATTATCTGAGGGTTATATTGACACTTATGTCAAGTAGGTAGAGTTATATTGGTATATATCCCTTAAACAAAAAATGTCACTATTAAAAACAAATGCAAATAAAAATGTACAATGTTAGAAATTATGATGACGAACTCTTTTCGATGTTTATGACACACTTTTTTTCTTGGATTGATTCTTTTATCTTGTCATACTTTCTATTTTTAACAAGTTTCCTTTTAATTTCATCAACCTATTTTATTTTATTTTTATTTTTCAAATTTAATTTCATGCACTTACTTTATTCATCTAAATATAAACATGTAAAACTATGGTGTCATATACACAGAAACGGAGAGAGTATTTGCAAAAAGCTATTAACTTTACATGCTTCCGGGCCGAACTGCGTATAGCAAATTGCCAAAATCCAAAATTGTAAAGTTAAAATAAAATGAAAGTACTCTCTTCATTTTCTATTAGTGTCACATTTATAAGTAATAATTAGATGCTTTTTTAAGTGACATTTTTTTTAAATTTTTGACAAGCATCTGTCATATTTATTCACTCGTTCTACTTTTTACTTCTATATTCAATTTCACCCATCCACTTTATTCACCAAAATTCATGCATCTAAACCTATGGTGATACTTTAGTAAAACGGAGAGAGTATTTAAATTTGTTTGCCTTTTGTTGTGATAAGACCCTCTGTTTTCTTTCCTTTGGTTCACATCTGATTCAGACCACAAAAGGGGAAATGGAAAGAAACCTTACATTGCTGAGTTGTTCTGAGGTTGTGTCGAGGTGATCGTGAAATGGCAATCAGTACATAGCAGAGCGGTGTTGAAAGTTACGTAACTTACGTCTTCCGAATTTCCAGTACTCCCTCCGTCCCAATTTAAACTACAATTTAACTATTCATTTAGTCAAAACTTCTTAATTTTGATTCCAAAATTGAATAGGTGAATAAGTATAAATATTATTGAGTGATACCTTGTTTGATTCGTTATGACTTATATTTTCAGAATATCAATTTTTTACAATTTTTAATTATCCTTAATGAAAGATATTAAGGATCAAACATTTTTTAACTCAAAGTGTGTATCTTGAATTGGGACAGATGGAGTACTAGAAAACTCACACATCGAGTATATTGTGAATTTCAAATGTAGAAAATAATCATGTACTCCCTCTGTTTTGTTATTTATGACACACTTATTATAAATGGTTGTTTTCTTTTATTTGACACTCTTTCTATTTTTGGCAAGATTCCTTCAATTTTATCCACCCATTCTCTTTTCACTTTCTACATTCAATTTCATCCATTCATTTTTTTTTCCACCTAAATCCAATCAGCTAAACCTATAGTGTCATAAATAGAAAAATAGAGAGAGTAGTAATATTGTGATTGTATTCATTCTCTGGAATACATTATATAGTGTTACAAGAGTGCTAAGTAATTAAGGAAAATAATACTAATTTAAATACAATTAATATTAATATTTATAAAATATTCTAATTCCTCAATACTCCTCCTCAAGTTGGAGCATGAAGATCGAGAATGCCCAACTTTCTAGGTAGGAGATAAAACTGGTTACGTCTAAGAGATTTCGTAAACATATCTACAGGCTTATCAGAAGTATAGATATGATAAGTAACAATAGTACCAAACTATACCAAATCTCTGACAAAATTACAGTCAATCTCAATGTGTTTTGTACGCTCATGAAAAAAAAGGATTAGCAGCAATATAAAGAACAAATTGACTATCACAAAACAATCGCATGAGGCAGAATGCGCAACTCCCAAGTCCCAAAGTAAAGACTTGAGCCATAATAACTCATAACAAGTAACTGTCATAGCACGATACGCTGGTTCGGCAGAAGAACAAGAAATCATAGGTTGCTTCTTGATCTTCCATGAAATCGAAGAATCATCTATCATCACAAAATAACCAGAAAGGGAAAGTCGTGTGATAGGACAAGCGGCCTAATAAGAATCGCAGTAAGTTGTCAACTGTAAGAACTACGTGATGAGAAAAATAAACCTTGACCTGGATGACTCTTCAATTATGGGAGAACCCTCAGTGCAGCTTGCAGTTGATGAACACAAGGTGAATTCATAAACTGAGCAAGTGTATACACTGAATAACTAAACTCCAGATGTGTAATGGTAAGGTAAATGAGACGGCCAACTAGACGTCGATACTGCTCTGGATCCTCGTAAAGTGGCCCTTCAACACACGCAAGATCATGTTGTTGCTCCATCGTAATATATGTCGGTTTCGCAGCCAACAAAACAGTATCTAATAAAATGTCAAGTACATATTTCCTTTGTGAAAAAAAATCCCATCCGGTGTTTTAGCAATCTCTATACCCAAAAATACTTAAGTGTACCAAGGTCTTTCATGTGAAAACAAGATCTCACATATTTCTCGAATTCAGATATGACACGAAGAACTACCAGCAATCACCAAATCATCCACATAAACCAGTACATGCTAAGAAACCAAACCACGAGAGTAAGTAAAAGGAGAGTAATCATCCTTACTCCTAACAAATCCAAATGCGCATAGAGCCTGAACCAACTTTGCAAACCAGTCGCGGGGAGCTTGCCGCAAACCGTAAAGAGGTTTCTGAAGTCGACAAACCATGCCAGGGGGCGCAGTGTAGCCAGGAGGACGTATAATACCTCTTCGTGAAGATCACCAAGTATAAAAGCATTGTGAACATTCATTTGATGAAGTTTCCAACCAGGAATAACTGCAACAGATAGAAACAGACGAACATAACTCATCTTTTTAACAGAAGAAAATATCTCGTCAAAGTTTGTGCCCTCAATCTGACGATTACCCAGAACAACCAGGCGAGTTTTATGCCATTCAATAGTACTATTAGCTTTGAACTTAGTATGATACACCCATTTTCATCCAATTTCAGTTTTATCCGGAGGAAGAGTAGCCATAGTCCAAGTTCCATTGCGCTCAAGAGCAGTGATTTTATCACCCATAACATCACGCAAATATTCATACTTTGACTCCTACAAATAAGTGGTTGGATCTGCACTAGAAGTTACTGCACCCAAAAATCTAGAATGCATACTAGAAAATTTATCACAATTTATAAAAATCAGTTAAAGGATAGAGAACACCTGAGGATAGTGATGGCGCAGGAGTGACGTTAGTAGTGAGAGGGGTTTAACATTAGAGCATAAAAAATCACTCAAATATGCAGGAGGTCAACGATCTCAGTCACTACGCTGGGCAGGAGCAGCTCATCCATAAGAAGAGGAGGTAGCAGAGCCTGAGCTGGTGGTGACGTCGGAGTCACTGGATTCTGAGGCAGAGCAGCGATGGGAGGAGGCGCCAATGCTGCGAGAAGAGCAGTCGGTGGAATCGACGGCTCAGAGTCTGGCAGTATAAGTCCGAGCGTCGGATCTAGCACTGGGTTGGGCCGGACATGGGGCACGGACGACCGAGTATGGGACAGCAGAGGCCGAGATGAATTCGTGGTAGAGGAGATGGTTGACGGTGGGTTGGCAGCACCACGGGTTGTCACTGAAGGATCCAACATTGGGTAGTCGTCGAACCAGGTATCTGTTTGACACTGTACAGGCTGAGAAGTTACAAATGGTACATCAAATGGAAACTGGTCTTCATAAAAATTGGCATCACAACTGTTGAATCATAAAGGCGATAGCCTTTTTGCCAGCAGGATACCCAAGAAAAATACATCATAGACTTCTTGGAGCAACCTTGTCACGATATCTGAGAATGTAGGAGGCATAACACAAGCAACCAAAAACTTTCAGAAGCTTGTAGTTTGGAGTGCGTCCATAAAGTAACATAAATGGTGTGCGGCCATTGAGTTTCTTCGTCGGTATTCGGTTAATCAGATATGCAGCAGTGAGAACACATTCTCCCCAAAAATCAGTAGGTAGATTAGCATGAAAACGCAAAGCACGAGACACATTTAACAAATGACGATACTTGCATTTTACACGGCCATTCTGCTGTGGTGTATCAACCATAGATGTCTAAAAAATAATCTAAGATTTAGTATAGTAAGATCTCAAAGGTAGAAATTTTATACCATTATCAGCACGAACACGACAGATATGCCGCCCAAACTGTGTCTCGATTAAAGCACCAAATTTTAAAAATATAGACTTTACATTAGACTTAGCCACTAATAAATAAACCCAAACAGCTTGGAAATTATATTTTAAAAATAAAATGCACCACTAGAAGATAGTGAACTATAAGGCCCCCAAACATCACAATTTATTAATTCAAATAAATAAATAGCATTTGAAGAACTCAAAGGAAAACTATGTCTAGTATGTTTTGCTTTATGACATACATAGCATCCAATAGAAGTATTGTTTATCCTAAAATCAAGAGTAGAAACAGAATACACCACCGTAGAGGATGAAAGCCCAAAATGCTGATGCCATAAATCAAAAGAAAATGCAGAAACTGAAGCAACTGTCGGAACTGACTGCGGGATAGGAGACCAAACACGTGTATCCAACAGAGGAAACCAGTAAACCCCCCACCCTTGCTGGTCCTCGTACTGATTTTCTGTAAAATATAATAATTTTCAGTAAAAAAATCTAGACATTTTAAGGCAGATAACAATCTAGAGCAAGATAATAAATGACATTACAAGGTAGGGATATAGAACACATATGTAAGGATAGCATCTCCAAAATGCATAGAACCATAATGTGTTGCAGACGACACAGATCCATCAGGTAATATCACATTAACAAAATCATCGGCGGCAGTAATATCAGTAAGAAAACCCTTGTCACCGGTCATGTGACATTAGCGTCCCAAATCAAGAATCTAGAGTAAAGTAAGCTTACCTGACCCAAGTTCAAAGATAGAATTAAACTAATTAAATAGTTTAAGGGTCGTACTTCATTGGTCGTCAGACAGAGCATGACCGAACTCAGACCGGGAAGGGACGCTGGAGGGAGCAGCCGATGCATAACCCGGTGGAGTCACTACAACGTTGGCAAATGGCTGCTGAGGGGGGCGGACCAAGGCGGCGCCAACTGCTGGAAATTCGGGGCTGGCGGCGGGTAGCTAAGTTGGCGCCACTTTCTTTGCGGCGTTGGCTCTGTCCCTCATCTCCGTGAATTAATCTGGATAGTCTGTGAGCTTGAAACCAGTATCTTTGTCATGACCTTTGCGATGACAATGCGTACAAATGAGATTCTTGAAATCAGATGAAGTGAGAGTAATTTTTGAAGAACCCGGAAGTGATGGGCGTCGTGCACCATATGCCATAAACTCAGCAAAAGCCTTGCGAGACCGAATGACGATTTTGTGACTCTCCTCCCGAGAGACAAGAGAATATACATGCATGACAGGTGGAAGTGAATCAAGACTCATGATGTTGGACCGCAATGTGTGATAACCTTCATCTAGACCGAGGAGAAATTGATGGATCGGATCTTTCTCACGTTTTTGGAAGGCGTTGGCAGCATGGTTGCATGTGCACAATGTTTTATAAGCTTCACAGGTGTAAACTACAGGAGACCGAATGCATTTGTAATCATCAAACAACTTCTTCAGTTTGCCAAAATACATGGCAATAATCCGACCATTCTACCTACATTTCAACATATCATCACGCATCTGTAGAATTTTCAGACCATTACCAAGAGTAAATCGTGCTTTAAGATCATCCCACAATTCCTTTATTGTGGAAAAATAGCTAGAAGAAACCTGTAATGGAGGATCTACAGTATGTAAAATCCAACAAACAAAGTATCACTGACTCAAGACTAATCATCTGCATCATGATGACCACCCGAAGGTTTGGTAATAGTTCCATCAAGGAAACCAAGTTTCTTCTTAGCAAGCATAGCACTGCAAATCGCAGTAGTCCATTCTAGATAATTTTATTCATTCCTCAGTATGACGCGACAGATTGATAAACCGGGATAGTCAGAAGGATCTAGGTAGTATGGAGGATTCACATATCAAACAAGTAGTACAGATGACACATTGCCATATTGAAATTGCAACTTTTTGAGTAAAACTGCAATTCGTTGGTGGCATTGAGATTCTACAACTTCTTGGCCTCAGCTTCTCGGGATTGGAAACAGAGGTAAGATCAGACATGGAAATAAATTAAGCAGATCAGCGGCAAGAAGATCGACATGGCGGCGCTTGCTGAAGACCGGCAATGCGTGCTGAAGACCGGCGGCGGCGTGTGGGAATCGGTGACGACGCGTGAAAGATGACGCGTGAGCAGATCAGAGCAGGGTCAAGGTCAAGGTCGAACGATCGCGATAACCTGGTGGTGGACTACGGCGTTCGGCAGGCGACGATTAGAGAGAGGCGGTGGTGACTCGTTGGCGGCCGCTCGAAGAAGGCAGAAAAAAATTCTTTAGCGTTTCAGGATTTAAGACCTAATACAATGTAGAAAATAATGATGTAATGTTGTGATTGTATTCATGTTCTGGGGTACATTATATAGTGTTACAAAAAATCTAAGTAAATAAGGAAAATGATACTAATCTAAATACAATTAATATGCACAAAATATTCTAATTCCTCAATATCTAAGCAAAATAAAATATGTAGAAATATTACTTTAACAAGAACTGTATTTTTAATATATTTCATTATTAATAATTAAAATTATAGGAAAATATTTTAGAAATAGATACATCACACTTATCAAAACTGATACAAAATCAAATACCCCACATTACTTATTCTAGCAACAAACAAATCAAAATCATGGGTCGTTTAATGCAAAACTTACATTCGGCCACACTAACATATCATGCAAAAATGTATATTAACATCTCTCAACACCAAAAAAAATCAAGAATTTCATCAACGAAAGTATCGAACCTAAAAACCCCTTTCGAACCAACTCTCACATCCACAGTTTCGCCCCAAATTAAACAAAAAACAATAGAATGATATTTGCTACTCCACGACTAAGCATAAATGAGACATATTGTGGGTATATTTCAGTCACGTTTGCTATTTTTTAGGTTGCCCTGCTTTCTGGTCAAAAAGCCACCACGAGCGGCGCTCGTCTTCTGTCGGCCGGTGGAATCTTCGAGCTCCGTTGCAGCAAACCGATGACAACAACAGGGATTTTTGTCGTGAGCGGTTGGATACGATAGGGGATTTACTTTTCGCGTTGGCAAAGACGAACGAGTTGAGAGGGAAAGGAAGAAAAGAAAATAAGGAAAAAGTTTGGTTAGTAAGCAATGAGGGTAATGTTATCTTTTCAATTTTTTTTTTAATTTCAAATTTTTTGAAGAGAGGTATAATGATCATTTTACAGATTTTCGAGCATATTGATTTTTGTTGGGTTTAGATTGATACTTTCAACTTAAATATACAATTATTTTAACACTTTTCTCTTTTTAAAATTAGTGTGTTAAATATAGAAAACGGTGGATTATAAAGTAGCAAAGGATCCATAGGACATGGACATAAAATGGGGAGGATGGAGGCATTTAAAAGTGATGGTGTCTACTGTACTTCATTAATTGGGTCACATGACAGCGCCGTTTGGTCGATGGCTCCACACGTGCTCTCCAATTTCTTAATCCTCATTCCTATGACATCATCATATTAATCCACTTTGTTAATCTCACTATAAACAAACAAATCCTTGTCCCTTCGGGGACATCCGATAAAATTGGAACGATAAACAAACAAATCCTTGATCTATATTATAAATGCTACTGCTTACTTGCTTTTCTTTTTGGAAAGAGCATGTTATAGATCTTATACCATCACATGAGGTAGGTATATTGTAAGAGGATGTGCAGTGGTGGTTTGTTAATTTTAAAAAATCGTTCTAGAAATCAAAAATACTCACAGTGATGATTTCTAGACCGATTTTTTAACTAAAAATCGGTCCCTAGTTTCCACACAAGGAACCGGTCAAGAAACCGGTGTAATAATGGCAGCCCATGTGTGCTGGGGTCACTGTCAGCCGCATGATTTTCTTGACCATTTTTGGGAAACGTGTCACCCTCTGGTTAAGCCATGTGCTCCCAACTTTGTTTTTAAAAATCTGATTTTTTTTTAAAAAAACTGTATTTTTTTGGAAAACTGGAAAAAAAATCTGGAAAAATATTTATTGACAATATTAAATAATTTATGAAAAAATGAAATGAAATTTTAAAATGAAAAAATATTACTCCCTCCGTCCCAGTTCAAGCTGCACACTTTTTGGTCAACTTTCTCACACTATGTTTGACCATTAATAACTTTAATTACGGATATTAATGGTACAGTAAAATTTAATATTTAGAAACTACGTCGACATAGGAGTCTAACAATATATCACATGATGATATTAGAGTCTATATACTAATTGAAATTTATGTTCAAACAAGGTCTGAGAAAGTTGACCAAAAAGTGTGCAACTTGAACTGGGACAGATGGAGTATTAAATTTCACATTCAACTTATTTTGAGTGGACATATTTAATTAAATTAAATCTTAATAGTAAAATTAATAAATATGATAGATAATATTAAGCGGGGTCTATGAATAGTATAAAGTGGTGTCTTACCATTGTAGAGAAGAACTGAGTGGTTTTTTAAAGTTAGGTGGAAGGGAGAGAATGAGAAAAATAATATATTTAATTGTTAAGAAATCGGTAGTGGTTTCTACTAGTAAATATGGTCTAAGTGTCTTGATGGTAGTGTTCATCGAAACCATGACCTTAGCATTTTAGAAGATTGAAGCAAATTAGAAAAAAAATTGAGTCTCACGTGTAATATTTAGAGTGTGTTATATTTATAAAATGAGATCTCATAGGTAAGGAAAAAATTATTGAGCTAGCTAACTGAAAATTATAATGTAGTAAAATAGTTAAAAGGAAGACCCCTATATAATAAAAAATTTGGGAGTTTGAAGTAAACATTTCATTTGCCTCAATCTAGGGCCAGTTCGAACCTAAAAACTTCCCGTCCTGGTGGCTAAACTAAGATAAGGCCGATTAGTGCTTAATTAATATTTCACCATATTCAGGATACATATTGCGATACTACAAGGTCATATTATAATTGATGTAACTAATATGGTAATTTGATGTTTATTTTTATTTATTGCAACGAGTTCCACAAGATTTGAAAAACTTTTCAAATGTATTGTAATATGTATACAATTATAATTTCAAGTTAAAAGTTACTGAAATAAAAAAATTTATGATTAGTATAGCCACTATTAATCCGTCTAAAAGAAAACTTTCTATGATAAGGAAAATTTAACTGAACATTTTATTTTGGAATGAGAATGTCAAATTAAAACCCGGATGGATGGAATGTACTCCGAAACAGTGTGCAACATTGGTACGATGATAATGACCCAAAAAAAGAAATTGCTCTACTACTTGATTTACTTTTAATTGATGAGTGACAATATGGCCACATTTAAAAAAGAAATTGCTCTACTACTTGATTTACTTTTAATTGATGAGTGACAATATGGCCACATTTTCCAGCTTCATTCCATCACTACATTTTCTTACAGTTGACAAGCTAAAAGGGAGCAAAAGCAAAACGAAACGATATTGTAATTTGTAAAATTCATCTCGTGTGTTGTGAGCGATGAAAATATCAAAATGTTTTTTTAATATAAAAAAAAAACAAACATTTTATTACTGCTGCAAAGAAATGTTTCGCCACTTGATGGGCCAATTGGACCATGGATCTGCTACCTCGGTTTTGTTGGATGTGCCACTGTATGTTTAACTATTTGGATTTAGGTGAATGAAATGAGTTTCTGAAATTGAATTTAGAAAGTAAAAGGTAAAATGAGTGGATTAAACTGAAAGAATCTTGCCATAAAATGAAAGTGTGTCAAATCCACTAAAAAAAAAAAGAAAGTGTGCTAAATCCAATTAAATAGAGAGAATACTAACTTTAACAAACAATAATTGCTTGTCTGTCAAAATTTGACCGCCTATTTGAATAGATATATAAGCAAAAATATTATCATATATGGTATTGTTGAATTCGTTGTAACAAGTAGTTTCTAAATATCAACTTTTTATTGTTATTATTACATTTAGGTGAACATATTAATAATCAAACATATTTTTTAAATAATATAATAATAATTTTTGTGTAATTTAAACTGCGACCAGAAGTACCAAGATCTCAGACAATGTATCACAGTCACTCTTTCTCTGACAAGCTTTGAATTGCAAGAAGCGAAGATCCAACAAACATGCGACTGATGTCTTTTATCTATTCGCTTGTAGAGGAGAGGAGGCCAATTGATCCTAAACGCCTCCCGAGTGCTTTGATCTCTTGAATTTGATTCTTGTCCAATATCAAAATGTTGAACGGATTCTAAAGTGTTTTTTTATACAACAATGGATGAGGAAATGTTCAAGAAAGAAATCTTCTTCTTCAATATTAATGGTTGGACAATATTATTTCTTGTTCCAATCAAATGCACATATTTTTATAAATAGGCCGCAAATTTTAGCATTAATTTAAAACGTGTTGTTCTCCATTTCAATTTATCATGTACATATATTTTTTATTGATGTCATCATAGATTTTAATTGATGCATGAGTCTGTCTTTAGTAAGACAATCATTGCTAAACTTATGAAATAATTGTAGAAATTTAAAAATCAGATACCATATTTTTTTTATTTAAAATATTATATTTCTCTTACTTCTATCAGGCATATTATTTTTCAACTTAAATAATGTACCGTTTTATTACATTTTAAATTTAAATATTTAAGCTAAAAAAGTTTCAGTAATTAAGTAAAAATATATAGGATTATTTCACATGGATAGAAAAGACGGTCCTTTCTAAAACGTAGCGCTGTTGTATATAAATACTTAATAATATAATAATATGAAATAAATTAGATTCTAAATATCAGCACGTTTCTAGAATCCTAGTGTACCGACTAGAGTTATCTATAATTCAACATGTCTTTTAATAATAGTATCAACCATGGTAAATAATTTGATATCCCTAGTTAAGAACTTCAGTTATGGAGGCCATCATCCATCAAAGGGTTATCACCTTATCTACAAGTTATAACAGGCCAAGTTAAACTGCACCAAGTGCTAGTTCTGATTAGAAATATGCACACTTGCATTGACACATTCATAAAGAACAGGCTTTGGCATTCTTCTACTTATTTCTGCTATCTATAATCTGAAATCACTTTTCCGACGTGCTTTCCAACGCGCAACTCATCAAGAAACCGACACACTATCAGATTGCCATTCAGCTTCTGATAGTGTAGACTTGTGGCCATTCAGAATGGCAATGCATATGGAGAATGCTT
>JAULKJ010285572.1:0-12759 GCA_032355405.1 Rubia balearica | reverse complement strand
ATGAATTGGCTTGGCACTATGTTGAAACAGAATGGAAAACCCCAACTGCTAGAATTTCTGTAGAAGAAGAATCTAGTTCTAAAGAGAAAGCAATTAAGCCTAAAGAGTCATTGACACCAGATGTACAAAAGGATGGATTGGTGAACTCCAGAGTTTTAAATTCCATCTTTACTGTAGTAGATGATAATCAGTTCAAACTTATCTCTACGTGTTATTAGGAAAAGAAAAAATGGGAACAGTGCATTAAGAAACAAGTCGTGTACGTGAATCAAAGCAATAAATCATTTCCACAAAATTCAAAGAGCTAAAAATGGAAGAAGATGAGACTATTGCAGTGTTCAATGGAAAAATCAAGACATCACCAATATGGAACATCAATAAGGAAATATTTATAAAGATTCTAAGCTTGTGAAAAAGACGCTGAGATTAATTCCCCAAAGATTTTTCATTGAAGTAGCTACAATAGAAGAAGCAAGAGATGTGTCAACAATGACTTTAGATGAGATTATAGGAACGCTAGAAACCTATGAGATGATGTTGGAACATCCAACGAAGAAGGCTAAGAAGGTGTTGACATTCAAAAAATTTTCGTCAAGAAACAACCATAAAGAGGATATCGATGATGTAAATGAAGAACTTGCTCTTATCACAAATAACTCAGGGATGCTGAAGAAAGTTGTAAATAAGAATTCCCAGGAAAGGTTTAATGGGATAGATATCATGGCTTTAATACTTTGGAAACAACCATGAGCCACAGATGGAGCAAACAAATCAACAATCCTCAAGAAATTAAAATGGTTAATTGAGGCAGTCAGGAAGGATTTAATGCACAAAACGTAAAGGGTATAGACATATCCTGGCTGAATGTATCAACACATGGAAGAAGAAAGGAAAACCATATGTTACCTCATGGAGTGAGGATGAAGAAGAGGAAAAGGATGAAAAAGAGGAAACAGATGAAAAGGAACTGACCAGTAATATTGTAGGTTTCGGAGCAAAAATTCATAGAGATTCAAAAGTTCGTATTGGATGTTCCAACATCAGACAGGAATAAGTGGATCAATTTTTTAACATGCATGGTTCAGGCAAGTGAAGTAGGATTTTCCAACACAGAGAAGGTATATGAAGAATACTCCTCGAGAGATGGCGAAGACATGATTATGAGTGATGAAGATGTCTATGTTGCAGATAAAAACATGTATGAAATGTGGCTAAAAGTTGTTGACACTAACAAACTCCTGAAAAAGGAGAAAAACCTCTTGGCTGAAAGAGGGAGAGCATCGCATATCTAGTGGAATGACTCAGGAGGGAAATTTATTTGTTGGAATTAAATATGAGTTTTACAACAAAGAGGGCTAAAGTTGCTAATATGGTTATTAACAGGTTGAATGCTTGAAGAGAAAACTTGGATGAAATAATTACCATTGGATAGAGTTCTGGAATCGGAAAGGCTTAGGATATAAAAATATTCAATGAGTACGGGGAAATTTGAAGCTGGAATTCAAAGAAAATTTATCTAAGCATCACATGATCCTAGTATTCTAAGAAATGGTGTATGAAGATATGGATAGTGTACCTATCAAGGTCATACAGAGGATCATTGCTTTAAAATTCTCAAAGATATTATGAATGGACATCATTCCTTACCATGTTCCGACATGGATCAAGTCTTACAGTTAAGGATTATCAGAAAGGTTTAGATCCCTAAAACACCTTAATTGTGCTTTGTTACTTACACTTCCCTTATTTCACACTCAAGGGATTCCTAGTACTTTGATAGTAGATATTCTCGACATATGACTGGATCTGAAGATTACTTAAGGAAGATAAAATCCTATGATGGTGGATTTGTTACTTTTGGCGATTGGAAGAAAATTTGGGTGGTAGGATAAGGTGAGCTATTTGCAAAGGGGTTTCTAACCTTTACTGGTGTTTTATTGGTTGAAAATTGAATGCCAATCTTTGGATTATTAGCCAGTTGTGTGATGATAACATGAATGAGAAATTCCATAAAGAGAAGTGTATCCTGAAACATGGTGAAAATAAAGTGATTACTGGTATTCGGTCATCAAACAACTTCTACTTGTTGGAACAATAAATGAATTGCTTAAGTGCTAAACAAGATGAAGAAACAATGTGGCATAGGAAACCTAGTCACATTTACAAAAAAACAATAGTGAAATTGCAAAGATGAAGTAAGTACGAGGAATACCCACACTGACCGACAAGAAGGAGATTGTATGCGGTCCATATTAGCAAGGTAAGAAAATATGTGCACCTCACTCATCTATTCAGGATATTACCACCTCTAAAACCCTTGAACATGAATTTGATGGGTCCCGTGAGTACACCTAGCGTGGGAGGCAAGAAATACATTTTTGTGTGCATCGATGAATTCTCTAGATATATATGGGTGACATTCCTGATCAAAAAGTCTGACACTCTTGATCTTTTCAGAAGTTTGTTGATCGAACTACAAACAGAGAAGAGAAGCTAAGTAGTGAAGATCATTTGAATTCGTATTGGTCATGGAAGAGAATTAAAAATTCTCAGTTTAGTATTTTTTGTGATAATCTAGGCATTCAACAAGACATCGTACGAAATCTGGCAGGGTAGGAAGCCAAATGTATTATATTTTTTGGCTTTCGGAAGTAAGTGTTACATTCCCAGAGATAGAGAGCAACTTGCACAATTCAACAACTGCAGCGAGATTGGTATATTCCTTGAATATTCGGTCAATAGCAAGGCATATAGAGTATATAACCGTAGTAGTGAGGTTGTTATGGAGTCTATAAATTTGGTGGTGGATGATTATGATAAGTTGAAAAAGCAGACAACTGAAGATAAAAGACCAAATTCTCACCATGTTCCAACATCAGATGATCTTTCAGACCAGGTGTGCAATGATGTTGGAACATCAGATGAGGTGACATATTAGGACGAAGCTAATGAAGGTTATGATTTTGATGATGTTAGAACACCATTCTCTCCAGATCCCTACCATATGAACATCAGTTGAAGCCGAACCTAGTAGAAGAAGAACTCGATCAATCTGTCGAGTTAACTAAACGGAACTTGCTGGTCTACAATGTTTTCTTTCACTCACTGAACCTAATAATTACAAATAGGCTCTACTTAATGAATATTGGAATGAAAAAATGCAACATAAATTCGGAAAATATCATCACAATGATGTGTGGCACCTTATTCCTCGCTCTAAAGGAGTAAATGTCATAGGAATGATGTGGGTCTTCAAAAACATGTCCCATGTTGATGGAAATATTACCAGGAACAAGGCAAGGTTGGTGGCTTAAGGATACACTAAGGTTTAAAGAGTTGATTTTAATGAGACATTTGCACCGATTACCAAGTTAAAATATATTCGTATTTTAATTGTTATTGCATGTACTATGGATTTCACTCCATACCAGATAGATGTCAAAAACACCTTCCTGAATATAGTAGTCAATGAAGAGGTATATATAGAACAACCCAAAGGATTTGAGAATCCTCATTATACACAACATGGGTATCATCTCAACAAGGCATTATATAGCTTAAAACAGGTATCGTATGAGTGACTCACTATCTTTCTAATCCAAAAAAGGCTATCACCGAGGGGGAGTAGATTGCACCTTATTTGGTTTTCGTGAATCTTCAAATATTCTGATTACTCAAATATATGTTAATGATATTGTTTTTGGGTCTACTTCACCATTTTTGGTACAAGATTTTGTGACTTTGATGCTGACCAAATTTGAGATGAGTATGGTGGGAGAACTCACTTATTTTCTAGGGTTTCAGGTGAAATAAGAGAATGGTGATTTTTTTTATATAACAAAGTAAATATGCCTTGAATTTGGTGAAAAGGGTTGGTCTCAGTAATTCTTGGTCAACGCACACACTCATGGAGATGACAGACAAATTGGTGAAAGATGATAATGGGAAAGTAGTGGATCACACCTTGTGCAAAAGTATGATTGGAAGTCTACTATATTTCGCAACAAGTTGGCCAGATACATGTTTAAGTGTAGGAGTATGTGCAAGATTTTAGGCAAATCTTAAGGAATCTCATTGGACGGTTCTTATAAGAATTATTTGATATGTGTGGGACTTCAGAGTCTGGTATATGGTTTTCTAAGAATAAAGACTCTCATATTGTTGGGTATAGTGATTCTGATTGGGTTGAAAATCCTGATGATTAAGAAAAGTACTACTGGTGGATGCTTCTTTATTTGATTAAATCTTCTGTCATGGCATAACAAGAAACAAATTCTATCTCTTTATCAACTGCTGTAGTTGGAAGTTGTTGTGCACAATTATTATGGATGAAGCAAATGTATTATGTGATAACAAAAGTGCTATTGATATCTCAAAAAATTACGTACGACATTCTCGAATGAAAAACATTGATTTAAGACATCATTTTATTCAAGATCTGGCTGATAGAAAGAAGTTATGGTTGATTATGTTCCAACATATGAACAATTTGCGGATATTCACAAAGCCTTTAGACTTCACAACTTTTGAGCTAAATAGAAAACATTTAGGTGTTTGTGGCATTTGAGGTATTTATTTTTCTCAATTAGTTTTGTTTAATTTTATTTTTCTTTACATAAATTATAAAAATGCAAAAAAATGAAAAAGGAGAACAAAAAATAAAGGCGTACGCGGACATGTTGGAAGTTAATGTTGAAGACATTATGGTGGTGATGTGATGCCTAGTAGGTGTAAAGGTAATGATGAGTTTTGTGGTAAGACTGGTTATTAAGGAGAGAAGAAAGTAAATATTAGGAAACCTTATCTCCTCATCTTCCTTTTTCTTTGGTTACTAACCCGCCATTTCTACTTATCCTCCCTATCTTTTTGCCTTTTTCAAATTTGGAGATTCCCTGCTTGTATTTTCCTTGCTTAATCACAAAGGGGAAGTGATTGATATGTATTAGAAGTCTAATGTGAAGGAAATCAAACCCCTCTTGTCACATTATCTACCCACACTTCACTTCAACAATGGTGACCAAGAATTTCAAAAAAGGTTTTGGGGAGCTGGTGAAGGAGATTCAAGTTGGTGAAAGCCTTAAGGTGCAACCTCTTGATGGCATGCAAGAACGAAACATATAGACTTTATCTTCAAAGAAAGAGGTGACAATGGGAAGAAAAGAGAGACGCTGGTTAATGACTCATTCATGTTCAATGGTATGTTTTTTTTAAATCTTTTATGCATTGCCTGGAATGACATGTGACAAATAGAAAGATTGTGAACTTGAGGTCGTACATATGAATCTTGGGGTGAGAAATGGGTTTGATTTGAGTCACTTAATGTTGGGTATTATTGGAGATATTCAGTATATGGAGAGTTTGAATTCAAGGCTCACTGAGGTTGCATTTGTAAAGTATAAGGGTAAAAAGTATTTTTTCTTCTATTCTCCTTCTTCTAGACCTCTAAAAGTCAAACTTAGGAGGATTTATTTTGGATTTCTTGTAATTTTTTTGGTGACTTTATCTACTCTGTTGGGTTGATGTTCCAACACGAGTTTGATTTTTGGATGTTATGTTATTTAGTAGTCTGGAATTCAGTGAGAGATATTCTATTTTATGGTTCGATGTTCCAACATTCATAATGAGTTTCGTATTCTTCATAATAATTGTTGTGTTTATTTGCATAAGTTCGTGTGATGAACTTCAAAAGATGTTCGGGTCCAAAAAATGACAAAGGGGGAGATTGTAAAGTCCATATTTAATTAATTATCAATTTATGGAAATTATGAAAATATGGAATAACTTGTGTTGAAACATCAAAAATAAATTCATGGTGCAACAAAAGGAAATCCGTGGCGAGAATATATCAATTCTACATTTGAGATTGAAGAATATTTCAATTCCTATATTTAAGGGATTACATTTGATGAGATGGAAATTGGTGTGAATTAATCCATATCCTTGAGGAATTAGACTTGATTATATTTGTTTTGGATTAATTCCTTTCTACAAGTGCTTAGATTTGGCAATTCCTATCTTAATGGGATTTGACTGCAATCAAAATTTGAGATGAAATAGGAATTGTTTTTGCACAAGACTTTTTTAGTGCGACTGATATAAATAGAAAACAACTTGGTTGAAACTATTTAAGTATTTGATTAGAGAAAATATGCATTCTAGTGCATTCTAGTTTTCATATATTTCGATAGTACTCAAGAGCTATCGGTCTGTGTTTCAACACGATCTTAAACTGTTGAGCAAAGTTCAGAACAATATATCTTAATTCCTCATGAGGAGGAGATCTAGTTTCGAAGAGTTTCGAGGTCTGAGCGGGTTTGAACAAGAGGGATCAATAACAAGGGAATCTTGCAAAATCCACTTGTGTAATGAGTAAGGATAAGTATTGTTGTAAGGTGTAATTTGTATTGTTGTCTTTCTAATTATTGGATTTATTCTGAATTAGGCAAGACTTTGCAGATGTAGGTGATTGCACTGAAATGCATAACCCAGTCTCGTGTGTCATCTCTTATGAGTTTTAACATACTTGGTGAAGTTGGAACTAATTATAAGATTAAATTAGACAATTGGTAAAACTAGATTTTCAAACTTGACCTTGCAAAATCGCGCCAATTTTGACATCGTCAGTCGACGAACATGAGTCCTCTGTTTGTTCAGAATGCTATTGGGACTCTTCCTATGCCGATCGGCAAAACCCCCTTGAGGAATCACCATCATCGACCATAAATCGGAGCCATAATTTTTTAAAAAGAACTCCACAAATTGGAGATGGAAAGCTAGAAATGAAATACTACCTGTTCTAGAAAAAATGACACATTTTGAATTTTGGAAGTCAATTGAATCAATTTTAAATTATTAATATCTTTATTTACGTGTGTAACAAATATGAAAAATAATAATTTAATATATATGTTATGATGAATCCAACAACATCTCCCCCGTCACATCATTAATTGCTTAATTTGACTTGTGAAAGTCAATTGCATAATTTTTCAACTATTAATATCTTTATTTATGTGTGTAAAAAATCAGAATAATTACAATATAAAATTAAATGTTATGATGAATTCAACAACATATAATAATGATAATACTACTATTTATGTAATACTAGAATTTAATGTTCGAAGTTGAGTTAGTTTGAATTTTAAAAGTCAAATTAAGCAATTAATGGTGGGAAATGAGAGAGTATAACATAATAATAGTGTTCCATACATATTAAATAGAATTTTATGGTTGAAATTGGCTCAATTTGACTTTCAAAAATCAAAATGTATCATTTTTTGTGGGACAGGGACAATATGTGAATCTGAAATAATTTTTGCAATCTCGATGAACCCCGATGATGATCAATTCGATTTTGGTGATTATCATTGCAGTTCAAACAGTTATGGCAATAGTGATTGACGACGGTGCTGGTGGGCATTGAAGGCTAGAGTTCTATTCGATGTAGTTGAGGCAAAGCTGTTTGCAAAAGTTTTGAAATTAATCCAGAAATAAAATTAACTACGTTTTATTCCTAAATTGGAAGAGTTTTTATTCTATTATTTTAATATTTGTGATTTTCTTTATTTTAGCATAACATCTTCTCGTGGGGGATGTAGTCTTTGTATTATTGTAATTTCTTTGATTAGAGAATGAAAACACACACACACACATATATATATATATATATATATATATTATATAGGAAAGAAACAAATCAAATCAACCATTTCTAGTGAGTTTTGCCTAATACCAAATCCACAAATCATATCAACCTATGTTCTTTTCAAGCCTCTAAACAAAACGCACAAATGATTTTGTTTTCTTTTGTTTTTGAATATAAGAAAGGAAAGAGCTAGTAAAATATATTTAGCAGGATATGAATAAATGGCAACTCAAAAGTACGATTGAACCCATGATAACCAGGATACCCTAAGGAATTGGCTTTGTCATGAGCACTACTCAAGGTTGGCATAAAGCATTTATAATTCATGTGAATCAGCTTTTTAGATCTTTTCTTTCATACAGTGCTCACAACAGGCGTACACGTCCCTGTTCAAATGATTTTTGATGGTCAAGCCAAACCTTGAAATCGGGCATCCATCAAATTTCAAAGCAACTCAAGTATTAAATTAACCAGGAACGGTTATCTTCTCCTTTACAATTTATAAAGTAAACCTTGTCATTTTTTCCCTCTCACACTTCACTTATTCAGTTTGAAACAATTTTAAAGCATACTTTTAATGATAGTACTCACTTGTCTGGTTCAACATTGGAATAGAACTTTTTGAACTAAGGGCGAGAGACCCTTAGTGAATATATTGGTAACCTAAAGAGAAGTAGGCATATGAATGAGATGCAGTTTACTAGAAGTAACCAACTTCTGAACAAAATGATAATCAATATAATGTGATTTGTGCACTTGTGACCCACCGGGATCTAAGAAAGAACACGTTTTTACTGTCATGCAGCAAAAGGGGTGAATCATAAAGGAGAAAACGATGGTCACGAAGCAAGTGAGAAATCCATACAACCTCTGCCGCAGTGTTGACTGGGGCACGATATTCAAACCCGAGCTGGAATGATAAACCGTCGGCTGCTTCTTGGCACTCTAAGAAACAACATTTCCATGAAGGAAAATTGCATATCCGTATGTTGAAAATCGAATCTCAAGGCATGGTGATAGTCAACATCAAAACATCTGAAAATCTCAAAGGTAGCAAAGGAACAAAAAGATATTCCATAGTGAAGAGTACCGCGGACGTATCTGACTATTCTGTTCACAACAGTAAAATAGTCATCACGAGGATCCTGCAGAAACTGACTGACATAGTTCACTGTAAAGGCCAAATCCAGGTGAGTGCTAGGGAGATAGTGTAAGGCACCAACCATAGACCGATATAAAGAAGTTATGTTAAAGGGCACACTCGAGCCACCGAGAACCTGGGAAGCAGACATAAAAGGCAGTGGAGACATGAGTAATGTCAGTCATACCAGCTCAATGAAAGATATCTTGAGCATATTTAGCTTGACCTAAAAATAGACAAGACAAAGTGGTAGAGACCTCCAAGCCAAGAAACTTAGTCACGGAACCCAAGTTCTCAATAGTGAAATCCTGATGAGTGCGAGAGATAAACTAGCGAATAGCAGCAAAATCAATACCAATGAGAATAATATCATCCACATATACCAGAAAATATAGAAGAACAATGACACGAGAAAATACAAATAAAGACTGTCTCAGATGTTGCAGACAATTCCAAGCGTTCGTAGATAAGCACTAAAGCACTCAAACCAATCAGGCTGAACAAGCTCATAAATGGTAAGCTCAAAAATGGCATTCTATAGATGAAACACAAAATCAGGCTGAACAAGATCCTTGTCGCTAAAAATTTGTGCCATATAAACTGAAGCATCTAGAATACTATCAAGGAAAGCATTCTTAACATCCATCTGGTGCAAAGACCACTGCTGCATGGTAGAAGTTGGAAGAACATATGAATGGTAGAGCCCTTGATCATTAGTTGAAAGTGTTATCAAAGTCAAAACTTGGCAGTTGGGAGAATCTCTGATCAATAGGACGAGCCTTGTGGTGCTCCACGGTCCCATCAGGGTGACACTTCAACCCTAAAATCCCCTTAGATACTGCAACATTCACAACAAAAAGGCAATGGACTAAATCCCATGTATGTTGAGGAAAAAGATCAGGCATCTCTTCATCCTTCATAGCCACCCATTGAGGATAAAGAAAGGAAGCATGGTAATCCTGAGGCATAGTCAGGGTAAGCAAGGCAGGAAGAAAACCAATGAAAATATAATCATCAAAACAATGAGGCAATCATGTGCCATCACGAGTCAGAGTCATCATAAGGTAAGTCCAAGTAACAAGTATATTAGGAAAACCATCGGAAGAGGGAAAAAAATACTCGGTGAAGAAAATCGAGGAGACTAGGGGAGAAGCAAACGGTGACTCAAAATCTGAATTCAAGGAAGAGTGTGGCCAACACCTGTGGAGATAAGTTAGTCAAGTAGATCTAGCATGGAGCTGAAGGCAACAAAGAGGTAGCCCCAGAGATATAATCAGGAGGCACAAAATAAATAAAAGAGGAAACATACATTGAAGTAAATGGTGATGAGCTTGAATCTTCAGTTGCAACGGTATAACATTACTAATCAAATCAAAGGTTTTGATTGATATACACTAACCAGAAGTAGTATCAAGAACCCTGAAACCCTTGTTAGAAGATCTATAACTATTGAACACACAAGGGATGTTTCCTGGAAACATCTAGTGCTCAACATATGGATTAAAAAAGAGATAAACATTACAATCCAAAGGATGAAAGTTAGAGTAAATAAGCACCTGATCAAATGAGATACCATACAGGAGGCTCCACCAAGAACAAGTGTAGGAAGACGGTTGATGGTATAGACGGAAGTCGCAAAGGCGTCATCTCAAAATAATAGTGGCACATGAGAGTGAAAAAGCATAATGAGGCCCGTTTAAGCTACATGCATGTGTGATGTATGGCGTGTTTTCATATTGAAAAGTCATATGGCCCATTTCAGCGCCATATGGTGATGCTTACGCTCAACACAACTATTCTGCTCGGGCATGGAAGGAAAGGAAACTTGATGATGGATTCCTTTCGCATCAAAGTGAGCATGAAGACTAGTATTCAATAAATACAAACGCTATCACTTTGAAAAGCTTAATACGAGAAGAAAAACAATTTTCTATAAACAGTCTCAAATTTCAAGTAAATATTAACAAAATCATAATTATGATGAAGAGGATAAAGTTATGTAAACCTCAAGTGATCATCCACAAAAAGAGCATAATAAGAAAAACCATATATAGATAAAATAGGTGCTAGACCCCACAAATCATAATGGCCCGAATCAAGAACATGCTTAACTCGTTTAGATTTCTCAACGAAAGATAACTTTTTACCTTTTTCCATAACACACGGGTTGCACATATGAGGTTTTGGCAATATAGAAGAAAAAGACGAATCCTAAAATTTAACTAACAAAGAAACGATACTATTAGGAACATGTCCCAACCAGGCATGCCACAACTCAAAAGATGCTTGATATCACAATAAATTAAACTAAAGCCTCTTCACCTCGATTCAACAATATAATCTATCGTCACTATGGCCTCTTTCCACAACTCCCTTGGTTACTGATACAGGGAAATTCTTCCATGTATGTATAGTTCCAGGAGTTAGCACAACGAGTCCATCCCCAATGAGTACCTACAAAAAGGTCCCTGGGGAGGAAGCTCAGGTGCACAAGTTAGTGTAGCTATTCTTTTATATTCCTGGGATTACAATTCACCAACCTTTATCTGACGTTCTCCGTATTTATTTACAAGGCATTTGGTCGTGCCATGACTTGTGTGTTATGCTTATCTCTCCTATATATTAGCTTGGCAGAGGATATCATGGTGAGTAGTGTTTCTCCCCCTTTTCAAAGATTGGTTTCGTATTGACAAAGCGACGTTGCCACCTTATGGGTGGCGAGCTAGTTTTAGTAGAGTGGCTCTTGTACTAGGGTTTATAGGCCGTATATATACAATTTACTTTATGCTAAATAAGGAATGAAACATAATCAATAGTGATTAGAACACTAAGATTCCCAGTAAGATTGATAATAGATAATAGATTATTGGTAATGTCAGGAACAACCAACATATCAGACAAACATAGAGAAGATTTAAGCTATGAATAACCTATAGAAAATTAGATATAGTAGTGACATTAAATTGTGACACAAGTAATACAAGTATAAGGTGTAACACTCTCAAGAGAAGAGGCGAGAGAGCTAATGTAGTTCGAGGAACTTGAATCAATATACCACTTGGAAGTGAAAGGCTTTGGCTTAACTTACGAAGATGAATAACTCTGTTGGGAAAGATGAGTAGACTTAGTCTCTTTTTGGCAGAGCTTATTAGCTGCTCTGCTTATAAGCAAAACACTTTTTAGTGTTTGGCAAAGTGCTAAAAAACCGCTTATTTTGAAAGCAAAAGCTATTTTGGGGAAAAAACCAGAAGCTGGTCTACCATTACTTTCAAAATATGCTAGCTTTGCTTATAAGTACAACTCTGTCAAACATATTCTCAGAGGGGCACTAAATCAGGAAAAAATAGTGAGACCTTTATGAACCATCTTGCGACACCACTGGTACTAAAGACCACAACCACTACCACTTGAAGATTGGCCAAAAACAAGCCGTGGCCTCAGCAAAACAATTATCTGACAAGATAAGCGTGTGGGCCAGATGCATTACTATGTCACGCGGCCAGTGTTGACGAGTGATCCCATACGCACCCATCAGGATGCAAATCTGTAACTGTAAATGCAACATGAAATAAAGCAAACCACCCCTCCTTAGTAGTAGTCCCTAGAAAATTATTTAGAAACACCTCGTTGTTTAGGACACGAGCAACAACATTAGCATACAATGAAGTAAGCAAAGCATTAATCAAAGGACTAGAAAAATCCTTAAACTCATAACCAAGAGCTGTAAAAACCATAATATTTTATCATCTTTCCTAATAACATAGTCCATAATAAAAATACCCTTAAACTAAAGGTTTAAATCATGAACCGTAAGAATTTTAACAAAACTAAGGGTATTTGATACAATACCCAAATGTTGTCCCAAATTTTCTTTGAGGTGTGGCATGAATCTCGCCTAAGGCTTATTCAGTGAGGGACGGAAACAAATGGTTTCACACAAGCTCATCTTGTGCAGTAGAAACTTCATAAT
>JAULKJ010285554.1:0-12760 GCA_032355405.1 Rubia balearica | reverse complement strand
CCAGGTTCGGTGTTTCCACCTACGTCCTGCAAGAATGGTTCCACTATAATCAATCCGAGATTACAAGGATTACAAGCATACAACTTCCTCCTTTCTCTCAAGAATTCTCTCAAAGTGTTTGAGTAGTTTTTCTCCCCTTCTATACTACCCCTGCTCTCGGCCACTCTATTTTTCTCACAAGAAACCCGTAGCCTATAAGTGAGCTCTCATTTGTGGTGTGTTCCTCTCGTGTGTGAGCTCCTTCTTCTTCCCCCAATATGAAGACTAATTTATATCTCCCCCACAAGCCTAGAGTTGATATTAAATTCTAACCTACTCCACTAACTCGTGAAACAAGGAAGGAAACAAGGAAGAAAACATGGAAATGTCTCCAAAGTGAAATGTCTCCAAAGTGCTCTTCCCACTCATTAAAGCCACCACTCACATAACGCACGATAAAGAAACATGCATTACAAGTACATGGAAAGCTTATATTATAATGATTGGGAGGAAGCTGCAAAATATGCTACGTAATCAGCAGCTGAGCGATGCAACTGCTAAAAAGAGAAGACCGAATTGCCCTCAAGGCATTTCAACCAAACACGATACATATGTTGTCGCCCCGAAGCAGTGGCGGAACTAGGGCGGGATCCTGGACGGGGCTTGCCGGGGCTAGGCGGTGCTGGGCTGGCAGGGACGGGAATGAACACTATACCCTGGGAGCACCGGGTTTGCCGGTGCTCCAACACCCGCTTGCCCCCCCTCAGATCCGCCGCTGCCCCGAAGGGGATGGGCCAACTACCCCTTTGATGCGTCTGGAACACCGTTGAGAAGCACCACCAATAACTATGATATGCAAGAACAAATTCTCGGGGTATCTTAACCGGAAAACTCTCCAATGCTAAAGTTAAAAATGTGTGTATACATCTATCAAATGAATAGTGAAAGAATAGTAAAGTAGGTCATACCTACATATATGATGGCAATGTGATATGACCTTCCCTAATTAGGGTTAGGATCTTGTTTTTTTGTTGAACAAGTGTAGGGTTTAAATATAATTAGGATGCCAACCATAGCATATGGGTGATGGGCCGTGTAGGCCCATCGAAAGGAGGCTTAATACTGATAATTGACTGCTATTTGAACCCAATATCGATCAGGTTTCGAGTCCCGGTATCATCAATAGCACCAAGAAACCCAAAGGAAATTTTGAAAGTTTTGGTCAAAGGAAGAACCCCTTTCAATGTGGATGGACCTTTCCAAGCAGGGAGCAAGAAGGCCTTTTAAAGGGTCTTCGTTAGGAAAGACCAAAGACGTGAGAGGGGTTTCTTAAGAAGCCATCACCAAGGGTAACATTTGGCTTTCTCGATTCATCATCTTTTTGGGTCTTCGAGCCATGAAGGGACGCATGTCAAGAGGAAACTGTAGAGACCCTGACCACTTGTAGGACCTCAATTTGTAAATATAGAGAGAATTTTTCCCACGTCCACACACCTCTCAAATTTCTCTGAGTTTCAAGGTAATGATTAAAAAATTTTAAACCGCTCCAGTACTATAATTCCCCCCTCTTTTCCCCCTTTTCCTTCATTTTTGCACAATTAATCCAAAATTTACAGGCATTATCAGTTACATCACCTTATCACTTCTCTTAACTCCAGCCAAAAAGAATTAAGTGTCTATTTCTTCTCCCAAAATTCTACTCATTGTAGATTTTCCAGCTATGTCGCGGTCATCACCATCTTCTAGAGAGAGTGGTAAGCTTTCAAATACCTCTTTGTGGACCCCTTGTGAAGATGATGATCAGTAGATGTATTACAAGTTGGAGTATGAGAGAGAAATCCATCAGAGGAAATGCATGATACGTTTCTATGGCACCGTCTTCTAGGGAGAGTGGCAAACTCCCAAATACCTCTTTGTGGACCCGGTGTGAAGATGATAATCAGTATATGTAATACCAGTTGGAGTATGAGCAAGAAATACATCGGAAGAGATGTCATGATACGTTTCTATAGAGGTTGGTGGTCGTGAGGATTAACTGGGTACTTTCGGCTGTGTAGATGAGGCACAAAACCCTAATTCAAGCGGCAGATAGAAACTCAATATCAGGGATCCCTGGAGGTATCACCCAAGATAAAAGGTCGTGGAAAGAGGGATCTTCTAAGTGTGTATGGGACGAGGAACACCCAGTGAAGGTCGGGTGGAAACAAAATCACGTGGTTACGAAGGACGTCGTTTCAAGGGACCGAAAGGTCTATTACAACAAAGCTGGGAATCCATTTTTTCAGTTCGAGTATAGAGAGATTCTCGAGGTGGAGGATGAGTTAAATTTGATGCAGGGCATCTAGAGCACTATTTGATGACGAACGGGGTAGCGGATCTCATCATTAGCCTTCCGAGTTTCCTCAAGATACCTGAGGATGCCAGGTTGGAGCCAATCAAGAAGAATGAGGCACCGAAAAACCTTCTGTTGGGGAAGTACGCCATCTACCAGCGACACATCAGATTTGGATTGTGTTTTCCCTTCCTGCAACTATTTTTTATGTAGTTTAAGGAGTTCGATGTGAACCTTTCTCAGTTTCACCCCAACGTAGTCATGTTGATAATTATGGTGTTCATGACCAAGTGCGAGAGTTTCAAAATTACGCCCATCTATTCGATCCCTATACTACTTATCACTAAGTAAGAATATTGGGGATCGCGTATGGGATCACGTGTTCACCTTCAGCTTTCGTCAAAAAGAGGGGAAGGCTATCAAGAGCCCTATGAACATACAAGGGTGGCATGAAAAGCTTGTAATCATCAATAGCAGCACGACCTACTAGATGACCGTTTTCACTAAGCTAGATTTAGGTTGGCTTACATCATAAGAGGTTTAGATGACCGTTTTCAATTTTTTATCTAAATCCTTCATTTTGTAAAATATCTCGAGTCTAATGGATTATGTCCTTACGAGCATGTAGATTCTATTTTTGTGAGATTATTTGTAGATAACTCGTAAGCACTTCGGAGTAGTTAGTGAAGGTCATTCGCAAGGATAGTGGAACACTAAAGGCTACGAGTCAAAAAGTGGTAGTAGATAGATGCAACGAAGTAAAGATAGAAAAAATGACACAGGCCATGTTATCGATTGTGATGAGGAATGAAGGACAGAAAATGGCATGTGAAAATTTGCACAACTTGTGCTCGGGGAATGCAGGAAAACTGAAGGCCCAGTCGACGGGACGTGCAACTTAGCACATCCTGCATGATCAAAAGTCGAGTTGAAAACCTCCAGCCGACAGGTTGTTCAATCTAGTATGGCATGTGCACTTAGAAGACTAATGGAATAAGCTCTAGACAACGGGCCATGCAATTCAGCAACGTTCATGTGCTCTGAAGGCACGAATCTAACAATCCAGCCGATGCCTCATGCACTATTGCATGAGTCGTGCTGGCCGGGGCGTGCAATATGGCACAACCTATGCCATTGTGGTTGCCTAGGGTCTCCTACCTTTTGGGTCTTTCAAGGCCCAATATACGTACTATATAAGAAAACTATAGTCTCCTAGGGTTAAAGCATTAGTTAGATAAGTCAATTATATTCTAATTAGTTGTAGGAAGAGGAAGAGCCTATCTTCTCTCTTCATTTATTTTCCTAGATCTATGGCGTTATATCAAATGATTTCCATGGATTAATCCCTCTAAAGTAGTTCATTTTCTTTAATTTGTATTCATGCTAAATTAGGTTTGTGAGATTCTAGATTACCCTAAATTTCTATGCTTATGAATACTGTGCAAGATTTGAGGTTTCGATTCTTATATGATATATGCCCTGATATTTTTATAATACATCCATTATTTCATTCAGAGTATAATATCGTCCTAGGCTTAAATGCTAATTTGGGAGTGTTAGATTATTGCGATTGTAGGCTTGAGAGTTCCGGGGTGTTGAGTGCATTAAATCTACCTCTAGAGTACCGAGGCAACCGTCAAATTTTAATTCTAATTGGCTAGTTTTGTAAGTGATTGCATGTTAGGAGCAACAAACCTAGGTTCGTAGTATAGAAATTCCTATTGGGGGAACCTTGGCTTACCCCAATAATTAAGCATTGTAGTTTGTAGCGACAAAGATTGTATAGACCTATAGTTATCATAAGGCAACCAATACCTTTGACTCTCTAGGCCAAGGGTTGGTGTCCATAATGGAGAGCAGGTATTGTATTAGGCTCACTCTATATCTAACAGTGTTGCCTGTGGAGGCTTAAGTTCCTTGGAGAAGAAGAGGCGTGTTAGTATCAGAAGTGAGAGTACTGGGATGAAATGTGGAGTTTAAAGGATTGGAGCGCATCCCTAATTTTGGAGGTTACGAGATGATTTTAAAGAAGATGAACCTTAGTGTGACAAACATTGAGAATTCCCGAGATTAGGCTTATATGTCCATATGTGATAGAATCTAAAATCAAATCACTAAATCGGTCATGCTACGCATATACCCCCCAAGATTAGTTAATCCATAGTTTACTTCTATTTAATTGCATGTTAGTAGTTATTATTTTATAAAATCCCCCACATCTGTTTAGTACTAGCTATTGCCGACACAGAATTGGGGTGATGTCCAATAATGGGTTTTGTCCAGCTAACCTTTAAATACTAGCATCTCTGTGGACGATCTCGAACTTTCCACTTGCTACTTTATTGTAGTTATCAGTATAAATTTCTATCTTTTATCTCATAGCATCCTGTAGGTAATTTGATAAAAAGAATTACCCAGCGGGGTGCGGGTCAGTGTACAATCAGCTTCCATTTACAATCAAGCTTTTGACGATCGAGGGTTCAGACCCAAATAGGCCTCCAGCGTCTGGACCCGAGGGGTATAAAACAAGTAGGCACACTGGTAAGATTTATAATAGAACAGCGATGACTATCAATGAATGAGTAACCACCCTGCAGGGCCACGCAGAGTCGTAAAACCACATACACATTGCAACAACCACGGTCTCGGAATCGTGGCCTATTAGATGTGATAATCTGGCATCCTTATAGCTGCTTGATCAGCACTCGCGAGATCATTATTTTTACCAAATTACCAGTGGGTGCTTAGCAAAGATAGAAATTTATAGAGTTGCTCCTATGCTCACTAGTAACTAATATAAAGTAGCTAGTGGCAAGTCCACGGTGGTCCACAGAGATACTAGAATTTTATAGTTAACTACACATAATCCACAATTAGCACCACTCTAATTGTGTATTGGGAATAGGTAGTGCGGTAGTGGGGGGTTAATTAACAACTAATAATAATGCAAACAAGAGAGATTAAACTATTATTAACTAGCCTATGGATATTTACGTAACATGACTGATGAATAACTTTGATCCTAGATTCTATGACATGTAAGACATGTAAACCTATCTCATGTCTATGTCACACAGTGTGAAGATAGCTGGGAATTTCCAATGTGTGTCACACAAAGGTTCATCTCCACTTTATAAAGCTACCATACCACCTCCGTTATTAGGGAAAGTGCTTCGTCTACCTTTTCGATACTTCGATTCTTTCCCCATCAATCTCACTCCTAATGCTAACGCGCACCCGCTTAAAGGAACAATGTCTTGCGAAGGTCATAACCGTTAGATGTGAGAGTGCAGACAATACATCCCGGGCACTCCACTATAGACACCATTCCCTAGGCCTAGAGAGGCAAAGGAGTTTGCATCTCGTGATGACTCTAAGATTGACACGACTCTAGTCACTATACAACAACCCTTGTATTACAAAATACTATGCTCATATATCGGGGAGGGTTTCCCCTCGTTAGGGTGTTTATCATCCCTAACATGAATAATTATTACATGACGAGCCAATTAGGCCAGAGTTTACCAATCGGGACAGTATTCTCGGGGTAGCATGCATGCACTCACCTCCCCGATACTCCCGAACCTATAATAGCTCTAATCTAACACTCACAAGATCGCATGACAAGCCTAGCATGATGGTTTACTACGCATGAATCTACGGGGTCATCATAGAACATACATGACGTACATATTGCAAGAATATAAAGCCTAAATCAAGAAAGAATAAACATAGAACATAAAGATAGGAAAATCTAAGAATCTCACAAAGTCAATATCTGGTTATGAATAAAAATAATTCCGCAAGTAAAATACTACTCTAGAGATTTTGAATCCAACGCATTCTTTGAATTTAATTTCATAGACATAAACTAAAAAATATATATAAAGAGATGAGATAACACGCTTTTCTCCCCACCTATTCTTAGATCTAGAAATTATGGCTTCTTACTAATTACTAATCCAGAGAGGAGATAACACGCTTCTCTCTCCACCTATGCTCAGATCTAGAAATTATGACTAGGGGCTACTTATATAGTAAGAGAAAATGGGCCTTAAAAAATCCAAAAAAGTAGCAACCCTAGCAGCCATGCCAATATGGACCATACAAAAATGCACAGCTCGTGCCACATGGCCCGCGCAAAAGCTTATGGGCCGCGGACTAGAGGTCCTCCTCACAAAACTGAGTGGCCCACAGACTGGATAGCAGGTTCTTTCCATCTAAGCATGTATCCCCTGCAAAAGCGTGGGCCTCCATGGAGTTTTCGTCTTCTTCTTCTGAGTACGCAACCGCGCAAAAGCTCGAGGGCCGTGGATTGGAGTTCTTTGTCTTCAAATTTTGAGCGTGTGAGAAATTCATAAGCGAATGGCTGCGCTAGAACTTAGTCTCCTCAACGTTTGGCTTTTCACGGGCCGTGTAAATGTAAAAAGGTCATTCCAGTCTTCATTTCTTTCAGACTTGAATCATTTTTCTTCGATGAATCCATCTATTACCACATTTTTAGCTTGTTCCCTTCTGTCTACTACCATCCTTGGGAATGGCATTTTACTATATACTACCTTTCTTATGAATGGCTTTCTATATAGTCAGAAGTGCCTACAGGCAATCTACAAATTAAAAGTCACAAAAATGAATCTAGATGCTCATAGGGACATAGAATTCATTAGATCTTAAGTAAGCTACGAAACGAGAGATTTAGATGTGAAAACCACAAATAGTCATTTAAATCCCTTGTAATGTAAACTCAGTTATACATAAAAATCTACCATACAAAAGATAACAATAGAGATGTTAAATGCCTTATGAAATACATGCATTTGACATCTCATGAAAATCTCCCTCACTTAAACCTTTACTCATTCTCGAGTAAATAAGAACAAGCAAAGATCTACGCGTACAATAGCACGCAAAGATTTCCCCCAAACACCCAACATTTTATTCCTATAATACCCAAGCCCCCAATACATAATAATCTTTCACACTCTCATATCACAAAGAAAACTAAAGTAATATAAATGACCCACTAATGAATACAACCTTTTTACGGGAGATGTACTAACCTAAGGAGAGGACTTATGAGGTCAAAGATAAGATTTTGTATTGTTGCCCCCGCTCCTACAACTACACTACCTATGGGGTAGATAGTGGCAAGACCGGGGTCATCCACAGAGATGCTAGGAATCAAAAAGTTAACTACACAAAGGATTAATTAGGTCATCAATCCGATCACATGTCAGGAATAGCTAATGTTTCCAATTAGGTTTTGGAAGGGGGGGAGGGTTATCTAACAACTACAAGAAAGCAAGAGCACAAGAGAGAAACTATATATCACTAGCACTTGGGAAATATTTGTGTAACATGACCGGTAATATGTTTTGATCCTGGATTCGATCACATTCAAGATATAATAACCTATTCTAATGTTTATGACACGTAGTGTGGTCGATGGTCAACACTACCCCCTACCTGTCATATGAGGATGCACAAGTTTTCTTCCATCAACACCACCTCCATAATTAGGGAAGTGTACAATGGCCCGGCCATTGTGCAGGTCTGATTCTTCCTCGTGCTAGTACATCTCAGGAACTCCAATACTAATGCTTCTCACCAGTGCTAATAAGCCAAAAGGATAGGCACCTTATCGTTGACTCTAAGGTTGCGAATTACGCTAACCCTAGTTTGCTACTAACGTTATCGCTATCTGTAACCCTTCGGACCAATTTTCCAGCTAAGACTGATGTACGGTCATCGTAACGATAACTCGGCGATCCACATGCACACACTCATACAGACCCAGACCCCGCTACCCCTATTACATCTAGGTTTCTATCCTGGGCAAAAATCAATAAGTGGCCAACATGAAAGTAGACTACGTTGTGTGCCAACCTTAGTGTAGCAATCATGAAATTAACAAGAATGTAAGAATAAAGCCAACATAATATTCATAAGCATAATAGAAAAGGTAGATCTATAGAATCTCCCAAAACAAATGCCAAGTCACGAATACAAATATAAACCCCAAGCTAAATGACTACTCCCTAAGCATTGAACCCAAATATTTCATTGGATTCAATACCCATGGGCAAAAACAAGAAAGGAAATTAGAAAGAAGGGTCAATCTCTTGCTCTCTCTACCTACTCTTAGGAGAATCAAAATAAAATGAACCATACTTCAATCTATAGTATTCATTGAATTAAATATAATGGATCTAAGAAACTAAAAACAAAGAAAAGAAAAGAAAGAAAAAAGAAGAAGAAGAAGGACTCTAGAGAGAAAGAATTATCCTTTTTTCTACCTACCAAAAACTAGAAGTCTACATTATGCCTACTTGTTAAACCCAAGGAGACTAAAGGCTCCTTATATAGAAAAAGATAAACGGGCTTCTAAATTCCTAAGTTTGGAAGAAGCCCTAAGGCTACCCCTCGTAAAACCCTAGTAGCCGAAATTGGAACTAGTTGTGCTATAGCACACGGCCTGTGTTGGTTGGGACTGGCATAGCCTGTTCTATTTGGAAAGGTCGTGTTGGCTTGGTCTATCATGGCACATGTTTTCTGGCATGGTCATGCTGGCTTGGCTTGGCACGGGCCAGGCTGCCTGAAATGAGCCGCCGACTGGGATCACCTCCTTGAGCATTTGAATTGGCACGGGTTGTATGGATCCTTATGGGCTGCTGGTCGGATGCATGATTTCATTTTCTAAACGGCGTGGCCAGTGTATATCATTGTGGGCCGCCGGCTGGGAGTCAATTTCCAGGAAAACTTATTTTGTGAGCATGCAAAATGTCATAGAGCGTGGGCTGGAGGTTAGGATCTTCAATATCTTGGCGTACAGGCCATGTAAAAGCACACAACCCATGCTGCAACAGTGCCTCTTGTTGATCCCCTTTGGCACGGTCATGCCGAATGGGTCGTGCTGAGCTTCTCTAGCATGGGTCATGCCAACTTAAACTCTTCAAAACTTGATTTTTCCTTCAACTTGTTTGCACCACTACGAATGAACCGGTATCCAATTTGAGATTTCTTTTAGTCTATTTTATAGTGCTCAAGAAGAAAAATCAAACAGTACCACCCATGGACACTGATTCTTCTTCGATCATTCCCAAAACTCTTTACAACTCTTGAATTATAATTCACACACTTCTGTCTTCCTTATTCGACCCTTCTATCTTCTACAACATTTTGACCTGTGACCTTTAGTCTTCTACCATCCTTGAGAATAAATTTCTACAATCTACTACCACCCTTGCGGGTGGCCTTTTACAAACTACGCCTAAGTGCTCACGAGCAACCTACCAATAAGCTCACAAAAGAATATCTAGGTGCTCATTAGGACATAGTGTCCATTAGATTTAATTAAATCTACAAAACTAGGGATTTAGATAAGAAAAACAATGGTCATCTAAACCTTATGTAATGTAAACCTAACTAAAACAAGCAATCAACCAGCCAAAACATAAGAACTAATGTGTCAAATGTATTAGTTAGCACATGATTTTAGGTGCAGATCAATTACCCACAATTAAACCTTTACTCGTTCTCGAGTAACAAAAACGAGCAAAGGCCTAAGAGGAACGTAACATGCAAAGATAACTTAACCAATACAATCAATGTTATTCCTAGACTACCCCAGTTCCCCCAAAGATGTAGGAATCTTACAACTCTCACTCTCCCAAAAAAAGTTAAAGTAATCTATCCAACCAATCCAACAACAGGTGAAATTCACAAAGATGAGTGTGAAGCTAAGTTACTCTACCAAAAGGTCTTCAAAAAGAACAACCTAAGAGAACCATAGGAGTTTTTTGTCCGATTTCTCTCATTTTTCCTAGGAACCCTTTCGGGTTTTCATCCTAATATTTTACACAAATTGAACTAATTTTTTTTTACCTTTTTCCACACCATGGCCCCTCACTTTTTCCTAGGGTTTTCAACATATCCAGGTCTTTCCCAATGTTGCCTAAGTCTCCCTTTTGGGTTTTCAATTTAGCCGGGTAAATTTTTTTCATTTTTTTCAATTTTTTAAAATGCTCTTTAAAATATCTATTAGCTACATAGAAACAACTAAGAATCATAAGTGTTATCTAATCCCCTCCCCACACATAAAGCTTGTACTGTCCTCGATGCATATATACAATCATAGAACATATGTCGAGGGAAGGAAATAGGAGAGAACTCACAATGAAAAATGGACACTAAAATCTACTTTTGGTGGCACAATCATGGAATTTAATGAACATACTACCATCATTCCAATAAACTACCCTTAACCTCTAATCAAGCAAGTTCAACCACAACCACTATCATGCATCACAAATTGAATTTTTTTTTAATCACAATGGAAAGTTACCTCTTAGGTTTGATATGCTTATTTCAAGGGTTTTGAGGGTAAGTGGATTTGGGTGATATTTTGGTGGTGGTAGGGAAGAAATGGTGATTGGGATGTAGGAAGGTAAGTGAGCTGCATGAGTCGTGTACGTGTACGCCCCATGAATTTGGGGGGTTTGGTTTTCCTCTTTGTCCACCATATTGAGCATCATGAATCATGTACTTCTACATGGTCCATGAGTTGGATTCCTCCTAACCCGTTGCTTGCTTAATTTCCTCCAAAAATCATATGCTTCCTACAAACATACATGCACAACAAGTGTTATAGTATTCCAAAAACAAAAACTAAAAATAGAAAAACACACCAAAAACACTAAGTATCTACAACACAGTGCAATGGGGCATCTTTCCTCCCCCAACCTTACAACAACATATTCCTAAAATAAGAAACATGACATGAAAAGAAAGGGAGGTAAACAAAATGATATGCAATAACAACTTTCCAATGCATTGTTCCCATATCAGTATCCTCAAATCTACCCCAACATGCAACTCAAATCAAGCCACAACAAATACACACTAAACAAGTATCAATAAAAATCCACACAAAGAAACAACTAGTGTGCGGTCGTAGGTTATGTAATTGGTGGTGGTTTAGGTATTGCAGTGTAGTAGGATCTAATGGGTTGGATAAGAATGGGAGGAAAATATGCAATTTTTTTTAAAAGAAGAACAAACTAATTTAAATTTTCAAATCTCGGGTTGCCTTCCGAGAAACTCTGTATATTTAAGGTTGTTAGTACGACCCTAATGTTATACATATGGTGTGGGTTTGTACCCCATCACCATAGGCAACAAAAAATGGAGAGGTGGGGGTAACTATTTTCCAAGAGGAAGATATAGTAGAGGAGGAGTCAAACTTAGAGGAAATAAGGGATTTAGAAGCTAAGCATACTCAACTGGCTCCTCTATGGTTTCCTCAAATGGTTCCGAAAATGTCGGACTTGATTCTATAGGTGGAGGTTGGGTGAATATTGGTAATATGGGGAATTAAGTATGATCACCCCTTCCTCAACTTCTTCACTCTCAACAAACCACTCCCCATACCCTTTGGATTCATCTACCAAAATCTCAAATTCTACTAGGGATGGTTCATTTTCATAATATTGGGTTTCTAGTTGGCTCACCCTTTCAGTCAAATCACTCACATGCCCTTCAACTCTCTCAATGCTTGAGAAGAGTTGAGTTCCCAAATCTCTAATGTAGTTGTTATGCAATTGTGATTGGAGTAACTCACCACTCTTGGTCACATTACCTATAGCTTGCAAAATTTCTCCATAGTTATATTTGGGAACCAATCCAAGGGATTGGTTTTGGGGTGTTGTATAGGTTGGTGAAGTCCAACTATCTAACCCGAAGTGTTGGTTTCACGATGCATTTTCATACCACGAATTTGAGTTATCACTAAACCTTGAATTGGGAGACTCATGGTATTTGTACCAATCTTAATCCCATTGATCTTGGGAACCAACAACTTCTACCTCTCTCTCATATTCACTCATCAAAGAGCAAGATTCTGTAGGATGGTCGCAATGACATCCTATAAAATCTCCCTCATTTAGCCTCTCTTTTGTACATTTTTTTCCAACGAAAACAAAAATAAAGAAAACACACAAAGTTAGGAATCGTACTGCAAGGGCCCTTAGTTTGCACCCAGAACTTAAGTATTACCTATTCTGGAAAACAAAAAAAAAGAACGTCACTAACTACTCAACTAATAAGCTATGCAAGTTGACAACTAAACATTTAGACTAGCATCCCCGACAACGGCGCCAAAATTTGACCCTTCCCCTCCCGGTGTCGCTAATAAACATAAAATATTTTTCACGAAAGATACACTCACTAAACCGAGAGGAGGACGTTTCAAGGACCAAGGATAGAAATTTATAATGTTGCTCCCATTCCTATTGGGTAGATAGTGGATAGATATGGGTCATCCACAAAGATGCCAAAAATCTACAAGTTAACTACACATGGCCGCGATCGGGTCGTCAATCCGACCACGTGCTAGGAATAACTAGTATCGGTAAGAAAAGTTTTTTTTGGCAGGCGCGGGGGGGGGGGGGG
>JAULKJ010285546.1:0-12761 GCA_032355405.1 Rubia balearica | reverse complement strand
ACCCCCTCAACCTAAACCCACCTCTGCTCTAGCTACCGTACTCGCCACTATGATGCCGCCGTGCTTGCCACCACGATACCACTGTGTTAGCCACCACGACATCGGCGCTTTAATTTCGAAGGCGTAGTCGGGGAGAAAAAGTTTGCAAGAAGAAAGGGGGAGAAAGGAAGAAAGGGGAAGTATGGAGCAAAATCGGAATCGGAAGAAAAGTTTGGCATTTTTTTTATTCAGGGGAAAAATTTTCATTTCACCGGCCATATAATGGTTGACTAAAAAGTATACCAAGTCAAGGGTTATATTGGCACCTTTTCAAATTGCAAGGTTATATTGGCATTAACACTTTACTCTCTTTTTTAAAGAGTAAAGTGTCAAAATAGCCTTGAATATAGGATGAAAGTACCAATATAACCCTGTAAAACTAGAAAGTGTCAAAATAACATAAATTTATGAAATATGTGTCAATATAACCCTGGGAGGCGTTGACTCCAATTGTCAACGCCGAAATTGGTCGGTTTTTATAGTAAATGATGATTTTACCCCTGAATTTAAAAAGGGAAAAATTAAAAAGACAAATCTATCTTTTCTAAATTTTCACCATCGGACCTTTGCCCCTCTCTAGGTTAATCTCAACGAACTTTGCCCCTTCTCTGCTCTAAATATTTGTCGTCAGACCTTTTCCCCTTCTCCGCCCTAAATCTCTGCCGCCAGACCTTTGCACCTTCTCCGCTCTAAATCTCCGCCGCCGGACCTTTGCCCCTTTTTCGCTCTAAATCTCCACTACCAATCCACGATATTGTCACGCTTGCTAGATATCTTCGCTCGTTTGGAATCTCCATTGCAAGTCCACGACATCATCGAGCACACTGATCTGCTGGTGGTGGTGGTGGACAGCAGCGCTGGGTCAGCGGGCAGAGAATCAGGTGATTGGAGCAGCGGAGGATTAGGTGGTGAAGGTGACCCTTGGTCAGTGGTCAGTGGGCAGAGGGGGTGAGGCGGTCGAAACCCCAGCGGGATCAGGTGGTCGAGATGGAGATGGTGGCGGCAGAGAGGGTGAAGCGGTGGTGGAATAAGCCACGTTGAGTGGCGGGAGAGGTGGCGAGAGATGGTGTTGGCGGGTGGGGTTGTCGGTTTGGTAGTGTTTAGGGTTTAATGTTACTATTGTTGTTTGTCGTTGTTGTTACAAACAAGGGTTGATCTGGGGTTGGTGTTCAATTTGGAGTGGTGGGGCTAGTTGTGGTTTATGGGGCGGTGTTGGGGTTGGCGGTGCTGGTTAGGGTAAGGGTGGTGGTGTGGTCGCTGATGGTGGTGGAGTGTCCCTGATGGTGGTGGGGTGGTGGATCGGTGACGCAGAGATGAGGTGGTGTTGGGGATGGTTGGACGGAAGGTGGTGGTGGGTGGCAGGGAGGTGGTAGTGGATGGCGGAGATGTGGTGGCAAGAGGGTGTCGGGAGAGGTTGGCTGGTGGTGGTGGCTAGAGGCAGGAGAGGGTAACGGGTTGAGAACATAGCTGATTTGACGCTTCCACGGAAGGAAATTTGATGATGAAAGCTTGATCGTCATCATGTGGAGCAAGGTACTGTATGAGAGTTTTTCTTCAGACATGATAAAGGCTTGGAGAGGCTGGAAATTTTTTAATTTCAGAGAGGGGAATGGATGAAAATTCGATCGGCCAAGGAGATAGTGGGGAGGGGGCCGCCGACTTGGAGTATGGAGAAGAGGGTTTTAAATTTTTGGAAAGTCTTGGACCAGGTTTGCTTTGATACCATGATAGAAGATATTTCTCATAATGATTATTATTGATGATCAGGAGAATAAATAGAGTACAAGACATAAAAGTAGAAAAGTCCAAGTATAACTCTAAACAGAATAAAATCAAATCTAATTATCTAACTGATTTATTCCAACAAGCACAAAAAGTAAGTGTAGCGATATCAATTAATATTCAGAGCCCAGGTGGGGAAAATAACATACTAAATTAAGAAGGCGTAATATACAGGCAGAAATTAATAGCATAGTTGCAGCTCTTCAGCAAAAGTAGTTCCTACAAATAAACCTGCAAACAGGAGAACAATATTAGAAGTAGTTCCTACAAATAAACCTGCAACGATAAGAAAACAAGACGGAGAAATAAAGAGGCTGGTACAAGAAGATTTAGTATTGTCGTAGTTGAGGATCCAGGATATTCTTTGAAAGGGGAGTAAATAAATGGTGCATCATTACCGTTGAAAGTGTTGACTTATAGTCGCATTCCTAGCATGACCGGCATTTTGAGTACATTTTCAGTCAAGTGGTGGCCTTCATTCTTGAGGAATTCTTCCCACAAACTTAGAATCAGAGACTTACACCCGTTGATGTGAACAAATCGAAGGCCTATATATAATAGGTTTCAGAAGAAGCAGAACGGGAGTTTTAATTTATGTTGAGAATAAGTAACTAACTCTTTGTTCACGATAACAAACTCCTAGATGTTCCTATTCGTTCTTAAGATGAAACGAGGAGGAAATACATGAATCACACCACAGAGCAAATATGTTAAAAGAGCAGGGTAAATTTTTTATATTAGCAAAAAAAAATATTTCAATGTTAGCTAACTTAAACGATCACAACTTTTAACAACTTACTGATGCGGTTGTTGGTATTGTTTGAGAACTCAGAACATCAGTGAAATGAGGTCACCATATATATCTGGTCAAGGGGGAAAGAGCTTTTGGGTTTATTGATAGGCTTGATGTACGAGCTCTTACTTAGTATGATATGGTACTTTGATTCTGTAAGAGCTGGTACGCTGGGGCTAGTCTATTTCACTCTCCCATTTCTGAAGATATATGTTTGGTACAATGTGATCACTTTCTCTAACTATTGGACATCTTGCTCACATATAATACAGTGCATCTTTCCATTCTGTGAGATCATAAAATGAAATGTTGTGAATGACAAAGTTAGTAAAACTATATACCAAGTGAATTAGAGGATTTTTTTCATTAGTGAGGACAAGGAGCTGTTGTGACCTTCCTCATCGGGTCATACAGATAGGGGTCTTTTAAAAAACAAACACCTTTACGAACCATTCAACACTATTCAGTTGTAAGTTTCCCAACTTAGTACATTTTTCCTCTATGAACCTAATGTGAACAAAGGGGAAAAGGTAACCATTCCTCAGGGTGCACAAATACAGGAGTTATTTGAACAAACAATATTAACATTGGAAGGAAAGCTGAGATATGGAGGACAAAGGCGTGTACAGTATAAATGTACGGGGAATACCTGTTCGGTAGTGAAATGGGGCAGTCTATATTCGTATCGCCTGTCAGAATTTACCGAGGGACAGCTGACCTTGTAAAAAGAAAAGGTTCAGGCATCAAGGGAAAACACAACTGCAAATATGAAAACAAGCTTGTAGAATTGATCATCTAAACCAAGTTGTAACATGCTTAAAAACATGGTAGGATGAGTAGGCAGCCTTGTACCACATAATTTATGTAAGTTTCAAACTGTAATTGTACTTATAGCACATGTAGTACATGCTTTATTAGATGTACTTTCATAAGTATAGGGGTATTTTCACTCAAGTCGGTAGGACATGGTGGTGGCCATATCGGTAGAGAAGAAGGTGAACAGAGAATAAAACGGTGGGTTAACCAGCAAAACATCAAGTAAACCATTGAATACAAATACTTATTATGTGTGGTAGGAATCCTCAATCTCCACACAGAAACCAAGAATAGGAGTAATTTACCAAAGAAGGGAACTAAAAGAAACTGAAACATAGAAGTCGGGAAAATCTGAAAATCCTAAGCCCGCACAGAAATACATATATCAGTATTTCTTTCTGAAAAGCTGGAACCAAAAGTAGGAGGTGGATAAAAATTTGCAAAAGTAGTAACAAAACTAAAACACAGACATAAAGTCCCCTAAGATCAGGTCTACAAAAGTAGGGAAAAAATGAAACCATTTCCAAAAGAAACAAAAACCATAAGTACGACACCCGAAAAAAGCCAGGAAAAGTAGTGAAAATAAAACACAAACAATCCCTAACATCAAGGGCTTCACATCAAGTGTGCAGAATAGAAGAAGAACAATAAATAATCAGAAACCATACACTAGGCATCCTAGCCAAAGAACGTAAGGCAGGCCAATGCTAGAAATAAACTAATAAAACAGAGGAAAAATCCTGCTTCGCAAGCATCAGTAGAGTCACCATAAGTTCCACAAACACAGATCACTCTTTTGAGAATGCATATAGTGTTTTTGGCAACAAAATTGAGATTTTATTGAGTAGTTTCAACATTCTCAACAATCAATTCTTCATTCAGGACATGACTCGAACTGCAACTGATGGAGAACTCTTAACACCCTTAAGTCTTCTCATGGAGTTATTTTACAAATAAAAATCGCCAACACACGGAAAAAAAACAAGAAGTCATATCAGGTGTGCAAAAATAGGGGAAAACTGGAACAAAAACACGAGGCAAACCACAAGTACGAGACCATGAAAAGGTCAGCAGAAGTACTAATAAAAGTAAAGCACAAACATCCCTAACATCAAGGGTTTCAGCACGAATTGAAAACAGTAAAGGGAGGAAAGAAATTATAGGATCTCGTAGGAGGTACAGTTTGGTAATAAAAACCATAAAAATAACAGGTCGATTAAATAGGGGGACCAATTTGTGGTAATAGAAAGACGTGAGGGAAGTGAACAACCAGGATTGAGCCACATATGAATGGATTACCCGGGGAGGCATCACGTCATCCTTTAGGTGAGGTCGGTAGAGCATGGTTGAGTCAACAAATTAAGAAGAAAATATGATGAAATCACAAATGGGGGGGTAGGCACATGAGGGCGGCAGAGGCGACAAAGCACACAATTTAAGAGATATAATATGATTCTGGCTTTTATAGTATTAGGTGAATACTTACAAGTCACAGTCACATAATCTGGGCTCTATAAATAAATACAAAGAACGCCATATCAGGAAGGTCGATTTTGACTAAGAAGAGACTAACAATATAGAAACCTTAACTTGAGCTTTAGGGTATCTTCTCCGGAGATTTTTGCATGTACGCAAAGAGGCCGAACTCGTTGTGACCAATCTTGGAAATTATCACCACTCATAAAAAATCTTCCACATTATTCGCGGGAATGATTTTTTCTTTCTGGATTTCTATAGTCTTTGGAAATGCCAGAACACACGCAGAAGTCACCACCTGATCAGCAAGCACGCGACCAAAAATTCTCAAACCGAAGGAGTCCGGGAATCAGCAAGCTGGTTCAACAAGCCAAGGAAATGCACAACAATGGTAGGACTGCACGGTTATAAGTTCTTCTTACCCAGGCATATCCATAACAAGGTACCCCTCTGTATTGCAGCCAGTTTGTGTATATATACAAAGTGTTATGGATACCTTAGTCAAAGAATTATGAAATCACCTCCATCGGACAAAACCACACATATCTCTTAGCTACAAACTTAAGCACGTTAGAACAGATAAGTAATAGATCGAGTTAGGAGGACTTAGTGTGATTACATTCGGATCAATAAACCAGATGAATGAGGATGCGAGACGCTGAAACAGTGTGAAGCGACAAAAACAATACCTGGAGAGGGGGAAGAAGCATCCCATTCACAAGGAGGATCTAGCTGAAGATACCCCCAACCCTAGGGAAATACAACGATGAGTATAACCCATAAGATCATCTACATAATTTTTCCACCAACATGGCCACGTACCCGATCCCGCAGGCTATATGGTGCAAAGTATTCGCAACCACTCTCACGGCATCTGCGAGTGTGTGGTTCAAAAACCTGGAGAATGAAACCATTAACAGCTTCAGCTAGCTGGAACCGAGATTCCAGGTATGCTTCATGCAAATGAGGAAATATCAAAAAACTTGGTCGGAGCTGCTGGTTGTCAAACAGCGGTCAGGAGAGACTCTGCCGGAATTCTAGGAAAGGTTCAACGATGAGGCAACCAAGGTAGAGGAAAGCAGCAACCAGTTCCTACTTGACACTTTCGTAAATGGCCTAAGACACGAGATGTTGCTGAGGGACTGCAGCCTCAATCCGCCAACAACAATCGACGAGCTGATACGAATGGTGGGAAACTTCAGCTGGGTAGATCAGGCCGACGTGAGAAGAAAGGAAGTACAGGGGTCTAGCAGTGCAAGAGCGCATTAGAATGAGCCCACCAGGGAGAGGTCCAGAAAGAAATCAGAGCATGACCCACGTCTCAGTAGGCTGAACCTCGATAAGAATTTCACGTCGCTTATAAAGACACCAAAAGAGGTTTTTGCCCTGGTGGATGCAAATAATATACTGGAGCCTGCGAGGAAAATGAAATCATAGAGAGTTGGTACACTTTGCAAAAGACGCAAGGGCGTTCAACAAAGCAGCCTACTAGGCGGGGCTCGAAAGAAGTGGCAAGCTGACGGGATATCACAAGCAGGAAGAAGTCTAGGAGGACAGATCCCCAAGAAAAGGTTGTGAGATGAATAAAGGAAAGGGAGTTGCCAGGGCTGAAATGAAAGAGGAGTCCCGGAAGAGGCATAAAGAAGAATCAACTCCGAATGATAGCCTGGCATTTGTTGTCATTGACATATACGCGATCATCAGTGGGAGCCTGGAGAAAGGACAGAGTCCTAGAGGAAGGCTCGATACGGGCGGAAGCCTCAGATGACACCCACAAATAGCCATCTGGGGTTAATGAGATGATATCATTCACGGCGAACGATCCAATACAAGACATGCAGGTAAGCGGAGATGCGATGGTGATCACGATGAGAGTGATGAACAAGAGAATTAATCGAGCTTAGGTTGACGGAGGAAATTCGGCGAAGATTATGTATTGGCATTGTATTGAAAAGTTGAACGAAAACACGAAGAAAAAGCTTGAGCCAACAAACACACCCCTGGTGGACTTCGCGAACAGAACTGTCTGGCCGAAAGGAACCATACTTCTACCATTAACGGTAGGGGAAGGAGATAGGAGCAAGATGGTGGATACAAAATTTATCATAGTGAAGCCTCGACAGCACCAATGACACAATCACCCAAAATTAAATTAGAATGTACTTAAATTTTCTCTAAAAAATGAGTAAGGCCTTCATTTCCCAGCTACTAGGGTGCGTACCCCGCACCTTAGTGGGTCCAGCCGGAAAAATGTAGCTAGACCGGTTAACATCTCCTAACAGCAGAAGGGAGTCTACAAAAACAAACCTACGTTTCGACTCAATCCGTGAAGGAAACCCACTAGTAACTTAGAACCACCCATCCTAAATTTTAAGAAAGTCTAATCGGGGGAATTTTGGCCTAGTGACAATAAACATGGAACGGGGAAACGGTGGGGGAACTCAAAGGCAACGACAGAGGATCTCAAAACCTAGTAGGACCCGGACGGAGTTAGGAGGCAGGTTAGTAAGCGTCAATTCAAACGACCCTAAGACCGAATGACAGAATTCGAATAAGTGGAAATGGAGATCACACGACTCTAGGGTTTCCAGGAAAACTATTGTCATTCCCTTAGTTACATTCAGAATTGTCTGATCGTTCTGAGAGAGGATTACACACCTCTCAAGATTCTTTACTTTCCTCCCCTGAGCGGAAAACATCATTGCACACCACTGGCTGACGGTGGTGTGCTTCATTTTGGTGGTGTCACAATAAATCTAGACTCGGGAGGCTCGACCGTGCTAACCATGGTTAGAAAATGTGAAAAGAAAAGAGAAAAAAGAACAACGAGCAAGGGTTAGGGAATACCTGAAGGAGCAGAGGAAAGTTAAAGGTAATAAAGAGGAGAAGAGAATGCTAGGAGAAGTAATGAAGAAGGAAAGGAAGCAAATAGGTAAGATGCCAGACCAAGGCGCATTCTCGGGAAAACCAAGAGGTGCGACACTAAAAATGAAAAGGGATGCGACTTTCCATAGGGCCTAGACACATCGCTCTAAAAGAGAAGGACATATGGATGCAACCAGAGAAGCAATACAACTGCTCGAATACGAAGCACCAAAGCATCAGGAAGAAGAAACTTTTCGAATTCAATTTAGCTAATGTTTTTCCCGCCAAAAGATACTCAAACTGATGAACTGGATGATACAGCCTCGCGGCCTGTGCCAGGCCGATGCCAGGCCTCTGGCTGGGGTGACTTAATGAGATATGGGCCAAAGGGCCTAATATAATAAGAAAGCTTGATCAGTCCAACTCCCGTTTTGGCGGGTGCATGTGGGGTCAGACAACGAAGAACCAACGAACAAAGGATGATGTGACTAACGTCGTCCCATCAAGCCACAAATTTATATAACCAGGGATGCAACTTGGAAAAAGTATGATCACTTACCCAACTTCTCAGGCACGCTTCATAGAAACCCTAGAATGACTCTCTCGACTGACTTGATCGTTGGAGCAGGCGTGGCCCTTCACCAGCCTGCTTGACCCTTGTCTCTCTGTCTTGTTGGTTTTCTATCCATAGCAAGGAGCTTGGGTTGTGATCCATATCATTACCAAAATCAGACTCAATATCCATCAAATGGGTGGCCCATCTTTCCCTTAGAGCTCAATCGATGCGAGTTTGAGCCTTCTCCTCGCATTGGTTTTCTTCATTTCCCATGCCCACGGGTTCAACAAATGAAGATTCTTCACCATCCACCATCCACCCTATGATCTCTAATATCATCCACAGATCCTGTACAGAGACCATACAATGCATGAAATAATGAAAGGAAAACATAAACCACTTAAAATGTATGCACTTACGATAAGCATGAATATTTCTAGAACATCTCACGAGGGATATAACTTGAAATTATATCCCATACAACTGGAGTAACTCTCCCAACATATCCAAACAAAATGAATTATCACGTAATCGGTGAGATCACCAACTTAAACCCGAGATAGCCTCGACATCCTAAACCTCTAACCCGACATGAAAATCATATACATACAACTAACATGCACTCACAACAACTTAACATGAACACAAAACATACACAACACACATAAAAAAACTTCTCCACGGATCTAACAACAAAGAAACTACACACAACTAAAACTGAGAAAATACTCAGGCTACAATCCCTTTTATAGGCGTAAGCTAATTTGGAAAAGAGAAACCTTCTTCATCAAAATACCTGAAAGGTAGCCACCCCATACACACAATTTCTCAAAACATTCTGCACATACCAACAGAATGAATTTGAAAAGACCATGCCTATGTGGCATGCTTTTCTGCAAGCCAACCATAATAACACTTAGGCCCAATCCCACACAATTCACACAACCCTAATAATACAAGAAACAATGAGATAACAAATTATATCCTCATCTTTGCACCGCACATATCTAGATGTCAACAAAATACCACCCATCTTCATTATTTCTCTCTACTAGGGACACAAGTAGTAAAATCACATGTGGATTTGCATAGTATCATAGCATCTGAAATCACACAACATAAACAGTACGACCATCCACAGTTTCGAATACATTTGGGAAATCACCAGTCTAGTGATGCCAGTGAAGAACCTCCATGCTTTCTCGATGCAACACCTAAACCCCAAATTACACCTCCCTCTTTAAACTGAATAACCGCCTTCTCTTCTTTCTAATCATTTACGGCCCTAACAAACCACCAACTGTTTCACAAAGTATACACACTGAGAAGTCCCATATACACTAAAAAAACTACTAATCTCCGTCATATAAAAATTCCATCTTTATTAAAGAAATTCATTATACACGGTTCTAGGGTTACTTCCCAAAACAATTAATTAATTACTAACAATAAATTGAATATTCATGAAAGCCATAATAAAGAGAAACTATAGTCGGGTCTCAAGATCACTGGCAATCCTAACCTTACCAAATCAACATCAATAAGGTAGTTTAGATATCAAAACCTTCCCCTGAGTATCCTCATCCTCAGGGATCTCTTCCAATTTCCATCTCATGCGCAAATACATTCCATATTGTGTATTGCCTGCAGCTTCTATACGTCTCTTATGCTTCACATAGTTGGACTTACAGTCAATAATCAGTCTGCAACTTGAATGCCCTAGCTGCATACTCAGTAAGTACACGGAATATGTATGAGTATCTACGTCCCGCTTCAACCCCTCTACAAGTTGTTCTAAGCAGCGGGAGCGAGATATTAAAGCCTCATCAGACCCCCTAGGCTTAGTGAATAGAGATTTAGCAATCTTCTCATGAAGGTTCACATTCACCTCATATATTTTTAAACAACGACTTAAGCGCTCGACACCTCTCCTTTAGCCGGGAACATCGAACCTCCTGAAGCTCAATCCTCATTTCTCGTTTCTCATACTTTGCCAATGGCTGAACAACATGCTCATTTGTGTCATTATCATGATTCTCCTGAAGCTCAATCATCATTTCTCATTTCTCATACTTTGTCATTAGCTGCACAATATGATTATTTGTGTCATTATCATGATTCTGCCACTCATCATACACTGCCCCCAAATGGCGACACTTAGCTTGCAACTCTTTCCCCTGATCCAACAAATCATCTAGACTTGTTTCAAATTGATGGTCATTTTAGATAAACCTTGCACATTTTCTCCACTAGAAACATTTGCAACTCCTTTTCATGCCACATAATATCCATTAACTCATTTTTTCAACTTTCAAATGACAAAATTTTCCTAAAAAATATCCGCATCATAGTCGTCCAACAAAGCCAAACTCTTTCTAGTTTCATCTTCTATCCTTGCTCAAACTCTTCAAATCTTAGTAGCAACACCCTCATTTGACATCCCAGCTCCGTAACCCATTCTTTCCCCTTCGACGAAATACTCAAAGTTATAAGGTAACGATGTACATATTCCAAATATAGAATAAATACCTTCACAACCTCCCTTGGGCCACCTTCGAACGCAACATGAGGCGACTCATTATCCACATCTTTGCCATGACCAGTGTCAGATGACCCACAGTTAAGTCCTACAACTATAGGGTATCTCTCCATGAACTCTTCATACTTAACACCACTTTCTTATCTCATCATCTTCTTTAAACCCTTTTAAGAAAGCCCATACCTAGCCACCAAACATATATATATATATACACACACACATATATATATATATATACACACACACACATATATATATATATTACCCCACCCAACATTAAACCACAACACCAACATCGGAAAAACTCTAAACATCATCCCCACTGAACAATAAACATTCATACACATACGCACTCACACATGTCATAGAAACCTTCTTGAAACAAATTCCTAACTGAAACACATAAAAAACATACAAACTTATTAACGCCCATTTTTTAGTATTAGGTTTATAAACAATTGATTCAACTTATTTCCATTTAATACATCACCAAACATACATTACTTGATAACCTATCGACCTACAAGCTCTCATACCTTTTCTTGCCCTTCTTCCATTTTCTAGCACAACTGCTACCAGATGAGACATCAAATGCATGTATTTTCCATAACATTTAATATATCTTTAAATATTTTTTTGGTGGAAGATTGCTAGATTTAGGTAAATTTACATCATAAGGGATTTTTGGTTTTCATATCTAAATCCTTCATTTTGTAACCTATTTTGAGTCTAATGGATTTTTGGTCCTTACGAGAATCTAGGTTTCTTTTCGTGAGCTTAATTTGTAGATTGCTCGTAAGCACTTTCAGAGTATTTTAGTGAAGGCCATTCGCAAGAATGGTAGAAAACTGAAGGCCATGAGTCAAAACATTGTAGAAGATAGAAGAGTCAAAGAAAGAAGACAAAGAGGTGGATGAATTGTGATCCGGAAGTTTGAACTAAGTTTTGGGAAAGATCCAAGAAGAACCAACTTCTAAGGGTGGTACCATTGGATTTGTCTTCTTGATAACTATAAAATCAACTAGAAGAACTCCTAAACTGGATCAACGATTCAACCATAGCAATGCATACAAGTTGAAGAAAAATGCAACTGACAAGGTGCCCAGCCCATCACCTACGTGTGAGGCCGCGCGCCCAACGCAAGGGGAAAAAATCAGCACTGGGATGGAAAATGTGTGGCCGCGATTCCTGCTTATAATCTGTGTCCTTACCTGCAAAAGCATAAAAAATAAATATTTCCCTAGCTTGCATCCAAATAACCATTGGATCCCTCCCCTCATTTAGGGCATGATGATTCCATATTACATCATTTCTATGTATACAAATTCCCAGATTATTCAAACTGATAAAGCTAGTTGGTCAAATGATTATACTTGAATTATCCAATCATATACCCATGTGTGAAAAGAATCTTATCCAGAGAAGTTGAAACCAAGTGAGCTCAATCTCCAAACTCTTTTTGCTATCTCACACCCTGCAAAGACATGATTAATTATCTCAAGTTCCTTCAGGTGAATGTTGCAGATTGGAATCTGGGTGCAATTTCTCTTAAACAGCTCAGCTACCATTGGAAGAGCTTTGGTCACAATTCTCCAAATGAGAAACTTGAATCTTGAAGGTAAAGGTATTCCCCCACACCCTTTTCCATAACTTGCTATTTCTATTTCATTCATTGAGATGGCATAGGATTGTCTATAAGAGTTTTTAGACCTTGAATGTACCCTTTTTTGACATTGTTTGTACCCTCCTTAGATCCAAACCAGATCAGTTCATCTGAGTCTTGTTCTTGAACAAATTTAGGCAGCCTAATTCTGAGGATAGATTGAGTAACCTAGTGAGGAAAAATAGATAATAGTAGCTCTCTCATCCACTGTCTGTCTTGGGAAATTAAATCT
>JAULKJ010285545.1:0-21888 GCA_032355405.1 Rubia balearica | reverse complement strand
ATTAAAAAACCCAATGGGAAAAAGAGTATAATGTTGACCTCCTAAAAATATTAAAATAGAAAAATAATAATAAATGATGTTTTTGATATCTTATCAAGGTCTCCCGTGAAAAAGGTCGGTTCATTAGCGACCTTGCAGAGTACAGGTTATACGGCTTGGTGGTAGCGTGTGATTTGTCCGGCTTTAAGCGCCCCCGGTGACCATAATAACTTGAAAAGAATGATTTTTTCCCCACAAATGGTGCCACTGATGTGGTTGGTTCCTTCTAAATGATGGTGATGATGAAGATTCAACGTCCACTAGTGCTCATATTCAAAGTCTTGGATTGGATCCAAGTTAAGGCTTTGATGCTTATGCTAGTTCTTTTCTTTTCTAAGAGTATAATTTTAGAGATACATTGTGACTTACCTTATTCTCTTATTTTCCCTCTATTTATAGGCTCCTAGAGCCAAGACAACAAAGTGGCAGTTAACACGTAAGTCGTGGTGATCTAGCCAGTGGCTTTCTGGGATTATAGGGTAGCCACAACTGTGGCCGTCGTTTCCCTTGGTGCTGCTGTGACCCACGCATTTTGCATAGTGGATCATCTGTTTGCTTTTTGTTTGTTTGTTGTCCCAAGATATAGATTTGCTAGAATTCTTAGGATGTTCATGTGTGATTTGTCCCAATTATCTGAGTCTTTTATATACCAATAAGAATGAATAGAACCTAATATCTTGGAACCTCACATGAATCAATGATAGATTCATTCGTTAGATGAAACAAAGGATTTAGTTCTCCATAAATTTTGATTAATACAAAATAAATAAATGCAGTATTTTTGAGTGATGAATTCAACTTATTCTCAAATCAATGCTTCTAATCTAATCTATTCCTTATTCTTGAAAATCCACGTCCAATTTATACTAACACTACAGCAGAATGGCCCTCAACAACGCAGTTCTGCGGCATTTTTAGTTTTTCATTTGAAACCGATGTCCATCATTTGTTTCGATATCTCAACATGGACTCGACAAGGTGCCTGAATGTTGGACGGATGCAAAATCCCAATGGATGGAGATTAAAGTTTAATCATCATTTAATGGTACATAATTAATGGAAGTTAATAATAAACCATCGTCTAATGTAAATAAACATAGGGGTTAATTTCAACTGACGTCCTATTACACCTTTACAAAGTTAGATCTAATGTCAAACCCAGGTCGCAATACTAGAAGTTGAAAGACTTGCGAAGAAATTTGAAAAAATGGGTTCCATGAAATTTTATATCATGCATGCAACTAATAGGTGTGGTTTCCAAGGGGTGCGTTTCATTTTCTTAGGTGGAATCGGAAACAACTCCCTTTGAATCATGATTACCCTTCATTACATGTATTTCATTCAACCGCCATTTTTATTTTACCTACACAAATAAATCATGCCCACTATGTTCACCCTCATTTTCCATCCTGAAATTGAAACCAATAAAATATGTGAGGAGATACCATTCAAATCTTTATCGAAGAAATCGTTATTTCTATTCTCAGACGAGTTGGGACATGTTCATTATTGAACCTGTGAAATGCGAAACTATGGTATGTTATCGTTTGTGTTAGTCCCAACATCTGTTTCCCATTTTTACCCGAAATAAAGGTTTGATTGTGTTTCTCTAATGTTGTTTTCATATAATGTAGTTGTCGTGGGTTTAAAAATCTTTCAACAAATGACAGGATATATCAACAAATGTCTTTAGAAGATTTTGTCACTATTCAGTGGCACGATATGAACAATCAATTTTCTAACTTTGTGACTGTATGCATTTGGTGCAAAAATCTGGAAACATTGTACAGGAAGAGAGTGGAGAGTTTGCATGTGTTAGATTTATTGCAGAAATACAGTTTTGTTAACTTATATTTTATTCTTCTATATCTATCTCTTATCAGATTCATGATGCTAGAGGGAAAAAAATCCAGCCAACGGTATTCGATTCTTTCAACAAGCTCCAAGTATAGGGTATCTGCAGTTTCTTACACGTTGGTGATATTTGTACTCTTTTTGGAAGGTGAAGATAAGTAGGTCACATATAAAAATTTAATGCTTCTGAAGACAGCAAAATTCAATCCCACGAGGCTAACAGATTGTCGCTAGTGGTTTGTCAACATTGTGACGCGATTTGGATTGGACATGAAACACTCATCAATCATTTTCGTTCAAACTTTTGTAAAGAAAATCACACAATAAAGATATTCTGTTGGGATAATGAATGGGAGGAAATTAATAGTGTCACTTGCTCCCGCGAAACAGATACTTTCATATCTGTGATATTTTGCATCTACTTAACTAGTAGCAATAACTTGGAAATAATGTAATAGTGTAGATTTTAAACAAACAATATGTTAATATCATTTTTTATGATTATATTACTTTACGTAGTTGAATTTGGATACAATAACAATGATATCATTGAGTGTGAAAAATTGTTGGTGAGGGTTTCAAAATCCAAAAGATGAATTTTATAACTCATTTGGTCATGTGCGATAGAGCATCTGAAATTGGGACAACCTACAAATCACTTTTTAATGATATAATAATTCCAATGTTCACACTTTCCAACCCGAATAGTTGTGCAATTCAGAATTTCTCGAACACGTTTGATAAGTTCCAGTCCTAAGGATTTTACGGTCTCGAACCCATAATTGGTTCACTTTTTAAAATGAGTTTGACAAATAAAACTGTCACAGTTTCAAACCTTATTTGGAAGACAATATCAGAATCTCTTGTAAGTATTTTATTTGTTCTTATACGTAATAACTTCGGATTTCGACAGTTTCTCCAGAATTTATTGTCTGGGATGAAATCATGTGCAGCTCTAAAGAACATGTACTCCAACAAATGAAGTGTTAGTAATAATCTATCTCATTCACGAAAAAAGTATCAGGTATGCTCAAAAGACAATGTTTTGTTACAGACAATTTACAACTGAACATATTGTTTAAAATAAACATCCTATACATGGAAAAATTCATGATAATCTAGAAATAGTAATCTAATGGGAAGTCCCGGAATGTGTTTCTTGGTTGGTCATCTATGCTCACCTAATCGCCTCAGAGTCTTCTTTATTTCATAAGTCTTCTTCCTCAATTTTTTTAATCTTTTTCACTTTTCCTTCATTTTTTTGTACATACTTTAAATGAATGTGCCTTAGTCCTCCTAAATTACATGTATTCGCCACACATGATAATCAAATATAACTGACAAACAAAATTGAAATATTTTAAGAAAAAATTGTTTCATCTTCATCAGTGCGCCATCTCTTGTTTCTTTCTTTATCAACCCTATGCATCCATTTTCCATCTATGATTTTCAAATTATTGGTTTCAAATAACTCTTAGTTGTACATTTTAGGCAAAATTTCTATATTGCAAAAGGAAAAGTTTTATCTTGCTTGAGGTATTTCAAAGTGACCATTCCATACAGGAGTTGAAGAGCCTTCTTGTTCGATTGAACGATTGATGACAACATGTGTTACACATTGGTAAGGCTGGGATTTATCTTCACCTTCTGTACAAAATAATAGAAAAATGATACTAGTGAGTGTTGGCTCGCAGATGTGACCTCCCGCTAGAACCAAACTCCTTTCCACCACCTCCTGGAGAATCTGATTCTCTATTGTCCATTTCAGCTTATAGCTCTCGGATGTGTCGAGTTCGTATTAGGACCTACTGAAGTACAACTGTCAAAGCTCGGTAGTCACTGACATGGGAGGCTCAACATGTACCAACCAATTCAAACGATGATAAATATTTGGGGACCATCTTTGACCGTCGGGTGAAAGTTCTTGAGACCCCGATAGGACAACCCAATATGTCATTGATTGTCCATGGATCAAACTCAAACCATATATCATTGACTATAGTAGAGAAATACCCTCCATCAATCTCTACGACATTGGCATAAAATTGACACACTTTGTCAAAGTACGTCACATCGACAATGGATGGAGCTTGACACAACTTTTGAATTCAAACAGTATACTACACTATTTAACCCTACCTTTGTACTTTCATCCATTTCAATACATAGCCTTTCACTTTTGTTACTAATATTGATACCTCTTATAGGCACCGAGTGACACATACCTCGAAGCATCAAACTTTGGAGCCCTCTTTTGCTCGGCCGATTGCTTCGTCCCCTTCGTCTTTACACTTCACACAAATGTGATTTTTGGAACTGTAATCTTCATGAGGAATGGAATTGCAGAGTGACCTGTGTGGAACACAGGTAATTTGCAGAAGATTTGAATACGTTTGAGCCCTCTTTTGCTCAGCTGATTGCTTCTTCCCCTTCTTTTTTACACTTCGCAAAAATGTGATTTTTTCCATTGTAATCTTCATAAGAAATGGAATTACAGAGTGACTTGTGTGGAACACACGGATAATTTGCAGAAGATTTGAATATGTATGCATGCGACGTTTGGTTTATCTATAGAGACCCAATTCCGATTTCATTAGGTTTTTCGAAACACTGCTTTTTGGGGCTTGAAATCTATTTCGGATTTTGGAACTTTGATTATGTGGTATATTTTCAGTTAATATAATTTGATAATGTTGCAAGCCTTTGTCTCAAAACATGTGCCAGACTCAGAACTAAACGAGACTTTATATATCAAACTTTAGCTGATATGATTTCAGCCGTCGAAAACAAAGGTTATTGAAAAAGTGGCTGGCAATATTCTATCATTGATTTCTAAAAATAACCCCACAAATCATTATACTTTACTGGGATACATTACGAAATCGGAACCTACAAGAGGTTTATTTTATTTAGTAATTATTATTTTTACTAACACATCATCTATCGCGAATTGGGTACATGTTTCAAGACTCCTTGGTTTCGAATTTGGAACTGATAATGTCTTGTTCCAATAGAACAAGTTTACATACTCCTGAATCTGAACCTTCGGAAAATTGTGTAAGTTCATATTTTTTTCTTCAATTTTAGTCAAACTATAAACTCAAAAGGGAGAAAAATTATATGAACAAGTACTCCATGTTTGAGAACACTAGATAAATGCTTAAATAACAACAATCAGTTATTACATCGGCCCCATGAAATCAAAGTTATATTGTATTTCATATAAACTTAAAATGTAATCGCTACAATGTAATTTTGGTGCACAATTTTGAGACGATAAGAGATACAGTGTTCGATCATCCTCATATAATTCCTTATCCTTTTCATCGTCGCTAAATAATGTAACATGTCATTCATTTTTTACTTATATCTATCTTGATCTCTTTCATGTGATGGTATGCATCTCTACTACAAAAAAATGGCTCTATCCCAACATATATTATATTAAAAAATTCCTAATGTTGTTATAGGATACTATTACGACATCAGGTAAGATAACAAGATACTATCAATAAAAATATAATAGTAAAAAAACAATTATTGTAAAAAGGAACATAAAATAATACTAATAATAAATTACCACTTAACAGAAAGAAGAAAAAATATTTTAAAAAATTAAAAGATCAATAATTTATTATAGTGAAAAATCGAGAAAAAGATAAATGTTGGACAAGGATTAAATGTTGAAAATTAAGATGGATATTCCTTTTCCACGATGGTTCCCAACCTTGACTCTTCCAGCATTTAGAGTAAGTGTGAAATGGTATGAGTTCAATTTGTATCTTATCGTACTTACCGCTCTCTTCACTTCTCTCTCTTCACTTTCCCTTCTCTCTAAGTTTCTCCACTGAAAATAGCTAGTGAATAGTGTCACCTCTCACAGACACCACCGGAAAACGCCATCGCCAGCCGCCATGGTGGCCACAAAAAGCTTTTCCCAAGCTCTGAAAAGTAAAAACTCGCCAATATCAGATTCCCTACCATCTCAACAAAACATAAAATCCACCACCCAATTAAAAGGAGAGCTGGTGGTACTCTACTCTCCGGAACAAATCTAATCCTTGTCTAGCCATTATACTAATGCTTTAATCGGAAACTTCCCATAGGGTAGGCCGGCTATGGACAAAATTACGGCTAAATTCAAAACAATTGGTTTCAACAGCAAGTACCAGATCGGGGCGATTGACCATCACAACATACTCATCCTATTCCAAGCCAAGGAAGACTTCCAAAGATGCCGGATCAAGGCTATATGGTCGTTTAACGGTATACCAATATGTATCCTCAGATGGACACCAGAGTGCAAGCTAGAGCTGGAATCATCGCTGGTGCCAGTTTGGGTAACCCTGAAAAATGTCCCCCTTTATTACTATAATACTCCTTCTGTTGTAGCCATAGGAAATAAAATTGGTACCTATATGAAAATCGATATGGCTACTGAGAAACTTACTAGACCATCTGCTATGAAACTTTGTGTTGAAGTTGATCTTCTTAGCACATTACCCAGTTTTATTAAACTTGGTTCTATCACTGACAATGAGAAATATGACGTAGAGTATGATGACCTGCCTCTCTACTGCACCCATTGAAAGAAACTAGGACATGACCGTTCAACTTATAGAGTTCTAAACCTAGAACTGAAGCCAAAAACTAACCCCAGAGTGAAACCTACCAATAAGCTGAACCAAACCAATGAGAAAGATTCATGGATTCCTGTTAAGAAAGATGTAGAAAAATTATCTGGAATGACTCTCCCCAAAACAATCTGAGGCTGCTGCACAGGACAATGAAAATAGAGATATAGATCCTAAGACCTCCCCACAGGCTTGTGATCAGGACTGTGCCCAAGAGACAAATCATAGAACACTGCAAATGTAAGATCATAAATATACTCCAAAGGCTTTACTGAATCCACCTCTCATCATCACCCTAGATACTAACCTCCCTGAATCTAACAATTCCCCTCGAGCTATAGAAAACATACTCACAAAACCTGTGAACATTGACAACAACATTTTTCTTACAACTTCTTCATCAGGGAAATGAATCTTAATGTATGACACCACAGGTATGTCTCTTATCTCCCCTGATAAGGATAATGATGCTAACAATGATCTCTCATTATCTCTCAGAAATACCCCGGTGGAATATATAGATTCAGGATTCTAGAAGACTACCAAGAATAGGAAAGAGATGACTTAGAAAATAATTCTCAAGTGCTACTGCTGGATCACGTAAGTCCACTAAACTCTATCTCCATCTCACAGGACTCTCCCAAATCTAGAAAAAGAACACTCTTTAACAAGCTTAACCATATGAACTTGAGATCTAATTCAAAGAGCAAGAAGGATTATTTTAAATGATTAATAAGACCCTACCTGTTAAAGGACTTGTCTGGAACCATAGAGGCCCAGAAACATCAATTGATAGGCTGAAAAAACTGATTAAAACACATCACTTGTAGCTCACAGGTATCCTTGAACATAAGCACAAACATGATGAAACTGACTCATATAGGAGAATACTAGGAATGGATAACTGATTTAGCTCCACCTCTAACAACATTTGGCTGATGTGGAATAATATGATACAGATCTCTATAGAAGCTCAGAAAACACAGTTCAATTTAACCAAGGTTAACTCATCCAACTTCAACAAAGATATGTATGTTACCTTTGTTCATGCTGCAACCAATCTTAAGGATAGGAAAACTCTTTGGCAAGATCTAAAACACATAAATAACGACCATAAACTCATAATAGGTGACTTTAATGCCATGTGTTCAGTCACTGAGTATAAAGGTCCCTCTTAACCAATCTCACAAAGTATAAAAGACTTCTCTGAATTCATTGCTACAGGACAGATGAACCACTTACATATCATAGGTAATCGTTTTACTTGGTCTAATGGCAGGAGGAAACCAACACTAGAAAGACTGGATAGGGTATTAACAGATATAAACTGGTTTAAGGAATTCCCTAATAGCTTAATTCACATTTTAAATAGACATACCTTAGATCATAGCCCATGCTGCTCACCATAGGTAGTCAAATACCATCTGATCCCAAACCTTTTAGATTCCTAGATGTCTGGCTAACTAGGACAGAGTTTAAAAACATAGTTCCACCCACTTGGAACCTCCATATTCCAGCCTCAAGGATGATGAAACTATATCTTAAACTGAAAAGTCTAAAGATAAGTATTAAAAAATGGAACAAGGAACACTTTGGTGACATAAATGAAAACATTAATCTAACTGAAGAGGCACTTCAAGTTTAGGAAATAGCCTATGAGAGAACCAATTCAGACCAGGACTACATCCTAATGAAGCAAAATAATACTCTGCTACTTAAATCCTTAAATGAGGAAAAATTATTTTGGAGACAAAAAACAAAAATAAAATGGCTAAAAGAGGGAGATGAGAACACCAAATGCTTCCATGCATCAGTCAAGGAAAGAAGAGCGAGACTACACATAGCCAAGATTAAAGATAGAAATGATACCTGGATTAATAACCATGCTCAAATCGAAGATGAAGCCATCCATTTCTATAAAGAACTTCTCAGTGAAGATCCTAATCTCACCAACTCTCCCCAAACATTTAAAAACCATTTCTTAAGTCGGATACCCCAAGCCATTACAACACATGTTAACTCCAAACTCATGGTTGATCCCACTCTTGAAGAAATCAAAACCATAGTGTTCTCAATGAATAACAATTGCTCACCAGGACATGATGGTTACACATCCAGTTTCTTCACTGCTAGCTGGGACATTGTAGGGTCTGATAGGCTTGAAGCCACTACTGATTTTATGTCAGGTAGAGCATTCCCAACAGGAATATCTAGCTCATGGATATGTTTAATCCTAAATATTGACACTCCTAATACTTTCAATGACTACAGGCTAATTAGTCTAACCAATTTTGTTAATAAGGTTTTTACCAAGATGCTGGTTAACAGGCTAACACTTTTGTTACCTAAACTGATCTCAGAGAATCAGTCTGCTTTCATGAAGGGGAAAGAAATTGAAGACCATGTTATCCACTTGAAAGAGATGACCATGTTTTTAAATAACAAAAGGAAAAACCCTAACTGCATTTTGAAACTGGATCTAAATCTTTTGATAGAGTTAGGTGGTCTTTCCTCTTTGCAATTCTCAGTAAATTTGGATTCTTCACTGACTTTATAAGCTCCACAATGTCCAATCTAGATTATGCTTTCTTCTCTGTAATCATCAATGGGAAACCGGCAGGAATCTTCCAACCAACCGGAGGCATAAAACAGGTTGACCCTCTTTCCCATATTATTTTTAAATTTATTCTCAAAGGCTTTTAGTAAAAGTTTAAAATCCTGTTTTGATAGAGGTAAAATGAGACAATTTATACTCCCTGATGGTGCAATCCCTACCTCACACATCAGCTATGCTGATGATACTGTACTCTTCTTCCAAGCTACACCACTCACACTAACTAGACTTAAAGCATTCCTTACTATTTTTGAAGAGGTTAGTGGAAAAAAATAAACTGCAAAAATAGTAATTTCTACCTTAGCTCATCACCCACTTATTCTCAAATATGTCAGGTGAAAAATAGGCTACGTACAAACCAAGGCTCATTTCCATTTACATACCTAGGCTGCCCAATATACCTAGGAAGATCGAAGACAGTGTACTTCCAGCCCGTATTTGAAAAGTATGATAAAATACTTAAAAGCTGGATAAAAAAATGGCTTAGTCAGGAAGGAAGGCTATCTTTGATAAAAACAGTAATGTTTTCTATCCCCCAACACATTTGGGTAGTAATGAGGCCCCCAGTCCTAGTCCTAAAGAAACTGAGGAGAAGAATCTGTTGTCTCTGTTGAAACTCTCTCTTCCTTCCAAATTAGTAGGGGCTCAACCACAATCTCGAATGAGGAGGTTGCAATGATATCCAATATCAGAGAAAAAATCTTGAGTTCTCACTTCAAGGATGATCTTTCTTCTCTTTACTCCCCAACTCTTAAAAAACACAGCTACTCTGCACTAGCTTTAGTTCCATATGAAGAACCTGTCCCAACAGAAAATTGTTTTTCTATCTTGCAGGATTTTATACAGGCAGATTGTGAATATGGTGACGTTAACACACATGTTGTGGTATGAATGAAATGGAGGATTCCGATGTCTCATCCATAAACTCTGAAGATAGTTTGGACTTAGAAGAAGCTTCTCTCCGGGAGGTTAATGTACCATCTTCTCTTTGTCAGGTAGTTTCTACTGATGTATCCAATGTTAGTCAGATTAGGGTTAAGAATAAAAGAGGACCGGGGACTAAAATGAGGAACTATTTCACAGGCCTTAATATGATCCTAAGATAAGCTCACAGGAAAAAACAAAATCAATTTAATGATTAAGCATAAAATTATCTCAAACTTTTTGGTATGGAACTGTAGAGGTTTCAATAAATCTATTCACAGAATTAAATCTCTAATTATTAGACATAAGATATCTCTTCTATGATTAATTGAAGCAATGCATGATAATAATGAAATCATAATTCTTAAAATGAAATTAGGATATCTAAATCACTTATGTGCAAACAACCAGAAAATATGGCTGATGTGGGATGATTCTATTTCCTGCAATCTTTACTCACAGTACTCTCAATGCTTAGTGATGCAAGTTTCTGATAAATGCAATATGATCCCTTGGCTGGCTATTTTTGTCTACGCAAAGACTTTAAGATCACTAAGGAGGAAACTGTGGTTAGATTTGTTGGACCTGCCTAATGGACATAAAATGTTAATAGGCGATTTTAATGTGATTACTTCACAGGCTGAGTATAAAGGGAGTAGTATCCCTAACCCGGATAGTATTTCTGATTTCAATGAGGTAATCGATGCAATGAAACTCATGCATATAAATACAGTGGGTCATTTATTTACATGGTCTAATAATAACAGATTACATTGTAGGGTGTACAAAAGATTAGATAGGGGACTGTGTTCTCAGGAATGGAGTTCCATGTTTCCAAACAGTTCTATTCAAATTCTGAATAGAACTGGTTCAGATCATGCACCTATGTTTCTGTCTATCCAATCATCCCAACTAAGTCTCCCCAAACCTTTTAGATTCCAACTGATGTGGCTTACCAGGGAAAATGAACTTAGACCTTTAGTTGAACATAACTGGAATATGCCTTGTCATTTGCATGGAATGGAGCTTTTCAGTTTTAAAACTATGGAATAAAGAAATCTTTTGCAATATTAATGAATACATTAAAAAGGCTGAGGATAGTGTGTGTAGGGCTGAAAATGACCTGCTCTCATTAGATAATGAGGAAAACCATTGTAATCTTAATAGGGCTAAAGCAATGCTACCTAGTGCTTTAAAAGAGGAATCTCAATTTTGGCAGCAAAGATCTAAGGTTAAATGGTTGGAACTTGGGGATAATAATACTAAATTATTCCATATGGCTGACAATGAAAAAAAATCAAAAACAATGATTACTAAGATTAAAAGTGAAGCAGGTGTATGGTTAACTAACCAGGCTGAGATCTCCAAGGAAGGGGTTAGTTTTTTTCATAATTTACTAACACGAAACATATTAGATCCTTCTGGTGCACATAATAACACCTTTCTACAGTTCATTCCTAAGGTTTTTTCACATGAAGCTAATCAAGTTTTACTGAGACTAACTGAGATGGAAGAAGTAAAACAGATCGTTATGCAATCTAATCAGGACAGCTCTCCTGGACTGATGGATTTCCAGCAAAATTCTATCTTTTTGCTTAGGACACCATTAAGTTTGATTTGATAGAAGCTGCAAATCAGTTTCTAAGTGGCTGCCCTATTCCTCAAGCTATCTCAGCAACATGGATTACTTTGATTCCTAAAAAATCAACTCCTGCTACTTTTGCTGATTATAGGCCTATAAGTTTGTCAAACTTTTTGAATAAAATCTTCTCTAAAATGTTAATGGAAAGACTGAGGCCTTTCATGGGTGATCTTATTTCTAAAGAACAAACAGCTTTTATGAAAAATAGGGACATTGTGGATAATGTAATTCAAATGCAGCAAATGGTATGATTTTAAAACACTAAATGTGATAATAACAATCTCATTCTGAAATTGGACATGCAAAAGGCTTTTGATATGGTCTCATGGGGGTTCCTGAACTCAGTGTTTCTCAAGTTTGGATATTCTGGAATTCTAGTGAAACTGATTTTAGGCAACATCTCTTCTGCCACTTTCTCTGTTCTTTTTAATGGAGTTCCTCATGATTTTTTTAAGTCTACAAGGGGTATAAAACAAGGTAACCCTCTATCACCTTTTTTGTACAACCTTTTGTTTGAAACTTTCTCAAGAACACTCAAAGTTTTTTTCCTAAATGGACATTTGCAATACTTTCATACTACTGTGAATGCCATCAAGGTTACACACATGATGTATGTCGATGATAATGCAATCATTCTAAGGGCAGGTGAAAATAATTTGAGGGCTTTAAAAAAATTCCTTGATGTTTTTCAGTCTGCATCAGGCCAAGTGATTAACTTTCACAAAAGTGAGTATTTCTTTGGAAATAGGGCTTCTTCTATTCACAATAGACAGGTTAGGGTTCTACTTGGTATGAAAAAAGGTACACTGCCTTTTAAATACTTGGGAGTTCCCATTTTTACTGGTAGAAATAAAACATCTAATTTCCATGAGATTATTGAGTTGGTAGATGTAAAATTGAATAACTGGAAAAATAGATGGTTATCACAGGCTGGTAAATTGGTTCTCATTAGATCTTGTATTCTTTCTCTTCCTGTGCATATATTTGCTACTGTGATTCCACCTAAAAAGGTAATAAGACTGCTTGGAAAAAAATCAGCTGCATTCTTGTGGGGTTCAACTTATTTAGGAAAGAAGAGAGTATGGAGGTCCTGGGATAAGATTACGTTTCCTACAGCAGAAAATGGCTTAGGGATTAGGGATCTACACACTTTCATTAGGGCTTTTTCATGTAAACTTTGGTGGAAATTGCAGAGGAATGATACAATCTGGACCTCTTTTATATAGTCTCTCCCAGATTCTTCCAAAATATGTCATCTATGGAAGAGAATAACTGCAGTAACTTCTTTCTGTAATGACTCCTCTATTATTATTCCTGGAAATGGTGAATGTAGTTTCTGGAATGGAAACTGGTCAGGGGAAGGAGCTTTATACTATAAATGGCCTATTCTTAGAGTGTCTTTCCCAAATTATTCACTGGCTGAGGTAATAGAGTCAAGATCACAACTAATTCCAATTCTAGAGCCACACTTGGCGACCAATATAATCTCTATGTTGCGGGTAATCCAGCTCAATCAAAATTATAGGGATAGATTGGTCTGGACTCCAGCTGTTAATGGTAACTTCACCATCAAATCTACTTACAACAGGATGAGGCCATAAAAAATATAAGTTTATCACTTCAACGGATCTGGAAGAGGTTTATTCCAGGTAAAATCTCCTTCTTCATTTGGAGAATGATGAATAATTTTCTCCCCATTAATGATATTCTTCTGAGATTTGGCTTCAAAATTGCATCTAAATGTTGCAAATGTGATAATGTTTATTCCATGGATCATTTCTTTAACCATTGCAAATTTGCTTTAGAGATCTGGCAGGAGGTGCATGTACTAATGGCTATTCCAATCAGATCTTTCTCATCTATATGGAATAGACTTTCCTTTTACATCTATAATCCAGACACCTCTTCATTCCATAGCAACATAATAATGATTCTTGTACTTTGTACTTTCTGGGAGATTTGGAAAGCTAAAAACTCTTACATACATGAAATGTCAATTGCTCAACTGCATCTGTAGTCTCAAAGGTTAAGATTTCTTTGTACTCTATCTGCTATGCTTTTCCCATGAAGAGATATACTCAATCTGATTCTTACTGGACCTCTGTTGGTTGGATCCCAAAGAACTATTTAAAACTAAAAATGAACCCCAGTGTGTGTACTTGGAAACCTCCAAGTATTGGTGTGAAATGTAATGTTGATGCAAGTTTTAAAAATGCAGAAAGGTCATCCCACAGTTTGATCTATAGAGATGTACAAGGTAAAATGTTAGCTATTTTATTTGTCAGAAAATGTGCAGGATCTGCTCTTGAGGCAAAGCTCAATGATGGAACTTACATTTGCAGCTAAAGATCATTTTGATCTCTCAGTCATTGAATCAGATTGTTTAAATGCAATTAGGTTCATTCACCAACCTCTCAAGGCATCTTTTTCTCTATATCTTACTTGCAGAAACATTAAAGATGTGTTGGGATCCGTTAAGTGATTCATGCTTATAGGGAATGTAATGTGGTGGCAGATTTTATAGCCAAATCAGGTCAAATGTGGAGTCATAATATCTCCACCTATAAAATTGTTTGGTCGAACCTTGATTCAAGAACTAAGGGGATGATTCTATTGGATGAAAAAGGGTTTCCCAACATTAGGAATGCTAGATATCATCCTCCATGATCTTTGTTTGAGTGGTTTAATTCTGATACAGGTTTCAAAAAATTTGGAAATACAAGTACTGATGTTTTTCCTTTTCGCAGGTAGGAGACCATTGAGGTTTCACTCAACCTTCAAATATTCATCAATGATCCTTGCTACGCTGAGTATGTGAGATGAAAGGTAGCACGGAAGGCTGCATCATAGAAGAAATATCTCAAACTTCTGAGAGGAGGCGTAATTATCATGATAAGCTGCATTTCAGGATTTGCAAGACACAAGAGTCTTCGACTTGCTCAACATTTTGGGGTACTATATTCTACCATGTCCGGCCATTTTTAAATTAACACGAGGGGTGGAGATTTAACAAATGGAAACACATGGTAGTTTTTTGGGAGGAACTCATAATCTTTTGGATTTCTCTTTAGGGCTTACAAATGTAACTTTTATTGACATTAGTATAGGTTTCATGTAATAATAACTCGGCTATTTGGGTTTTGAAAAGGCAAGGGGAGCCTCAATATAACCACAATCTATTTTAAAAAACCAGTGCTAGGATTTGGGGAGGTAAATAAAAATGTTTAAATATTCTAAAACAGCATGGCGGGAAACTGAAATCCTCCAGGCACTGATATTCGATTTCAATCGCACAAGTTTATACACCGGTGCTCAATACTTAGAGAAAAAAACCTTACCTCATGGTCCATTTCCAAATTTAAATAGTGTATTTAAAGCAGCCTGACGCAACTTCTTTTTGTTATATGGGCACCGGTATATCATTCTAATGGCACCGATTTATCTACCGGTGCTCAACACTTAGCAAAAAAATCCTTAGCTCTCTGTCCAAATCCAGATTGAAATTATGCATTTAAAGCAGCCTGCGGCAGCTGTTTTAAATTATATAGGCACCAGTATCAGATTATAATGGCACAGTTTTATATACCAGTGCTCAACACTTAGAAAAAAAATAAACCTTAGCTCTCTATCCAATTCTACATTTAAATTGTATATTTAAAAAATCAGTCTGATGCAGTTCCTTTCTTTTATTTGGCACCGATATTTTACTCTAATGGCACTGGTTTATATACCGGTGCTAATGGAAGATAAATATTTATTACATATTTAGCACCGACATACTTCAGTTTTACCGGTGCTAATGTTGAAGATATAAAAATCCTCGAATCTAGACCGCCGTCCATTGCAACTTCAACGATGGCGGCTCCGCTTCCACTTCTTCCATTAACACCATAACTCCTCATAGCTCCGACCATCAATCCCTCCACGTTTTATTAAACTACGGAAACTGAGGTGAGCAAATCCATCTCCAAGGCGAGCAAAGAAAAAACTCCATCTCCACCGCTTGGTTACGGCGACACTGGTCAGCTTGGTTCTCCGCCGCTAGTTTTTGGGCACGGTGACCCAAAAAGCTGATGCAAGATGTAAAATGGTTAATCTGGAAGGCAAGATGTAAAATGCTTTTTGAAGGTGTTAAGCAAAACAATAACACCATGAAGCATCAGCTTTACAGACTACTCATAGACATTTTCTCTGTGCATCCTCAGAAAAAATATCAGGATTGTGAACATCTTATACAAAAGGGATTAATCTCTGCCCTTAAACAACCAAGGTTGAAAGAGATTAGGGCATATAAATGGGAATCTCCTGATATTGGTTTTAAATTAAATACAGATGCAACTTACTCACATAGAGTACCTTCTACAATAGGCATGATAGTTAGAGATTATAGGGGCAAGACATGTTATCTGGGGGTTGATCAAGCACAACATGCAACATGCTCATTAGATGCTGAGATTCTAGGAATTTCTAGGGGTATTAGGAAATGTTTGGAACAAAATTACTCTCCACTTATTGTTGAAACTGATTTCTTGCAGGTGGTGCAGATGATAAACCAATAACAACATGGAATTGGAGATTGCAACCTGAACTTATGGAGTTGGAAACACTTCTGGAGATATCAGCAACCAAGTTACAACATTGCTATAGGGAACAAAACAAGTCTGCGCATCAGCTTGCTGCTTTGGCTCAACTGAGATCAACATGTCAGCAGGAACAATTGAATGAAAGATACCTCAACGTTGCCACGATGCAAGCTATTCAGGGTGCCTTTTTAGGTATAAGATAGAAGGTTGTCGTAATTATATAAGGATCTCTCAGGTGTGGATTGGTTAGGATCTGGCTGCTGAGATATTAACTCGGGGGTGGAGATATCTCAGGCAGAAACATTTTAACCAAAACACACCTTCAGCTTCTTCTTGTTATCAAAGTTGCTAGGTTTTTGTACTGTTTTTGTATCGGTTTCCTAAACTGATGAGCCAAGATAATGCTCAGCAAATGTAACATTTTAAGGGGTTTTCGGGGTTTGGGGAGCCTATAAAAAATTTCCCCCACCTTCTGGTGGTTCTTAAAATTTAATCTAATTCAATCACATGTTTTTCATAAAACCAAGGCCAATACCACGCCTACAAGCTTCAAGAGGTGGCAAACAAATAGTATGAGACATGGTTACTATTTATGCAAAAGAGGCTAAAAATGATCCGGCAGACTTTGACTGAATGATGTGTGGATGAGTAATTGGAGTTTGTGTATTAACATTGATATTTCATGCTTTCTTTTATTTTTATCATTTGTGGATTCATATTTTCTTCAATAGAAAATTTACAATTTTTCTACAGTTGTGTGGGATTTATTATAATCCATTTTTCCCGTGGGATTTATTATAATCCATTTTCCCCGTAGTTGATCCAGGGTGGTGCCCAAATTTAAAAATCATCCAATCCCATTTTTTGAAAAACTAGCACCGGATATATTTTTAACAAAAACCGGTGCTATACTTCGTACATCATCAGCTCTTCTTTGATTGGATGCTGGTGCTACAAATATATTTAATACCGGTGCTAAGAAAATGACTACGGAATTGAATTTCCAATGCTAAAAATATCAAAGCCGTTCTAAATACCACCTGATTCAAAACATACTTAGGCACTGGAACACAATGCTAAACCGGTATTGAAAGGAAAAGCACCGGCATGTATCTTGCGTAATGGTGCCCAATATCTGTATCTGTTGATGCCTATTTGAACACCGGAATAGAAATTTTTTAGTACCGGTTCATGTTTTTCTGGTGCCCAATATTTGTACATGGTCATGCCTAATTGAACACTGGTATAGAAATTTTTAAGCACAGGTTCATAGCACACTGGTGCTCAACTTTATAGCACCGGTATGCTGTACAAATTCTCAGAACTCTTCAAATTTTCATCGGGTCACTTAGGCACGGTATCCCTGGCGGAAAAGTTTTGGTACCATTGTGTGATTGTACCGATGCCTATAGGGGCTTTTTTAGTAGTGATTTATGTATAAGGTTTATCCAGTTTTGAGGGATGCCAATGGGTGCTGGTGCCTTTATGAAATCATGTCATAAGCTTTTATCATGTCATTCTTGATTGTTGCAAGACCCTTCTTTCCCGTCCTTTTTTTTCTTAAAAAAATCCATCATTTCATGTACTATTTGCACATTTTCCCATATGATTCTGTCTTTTACAAAACATGGTTTTGCTGTATCCCAAATATTGCGCATGACTTGTGACAACCTATTGGCCAAAAGCTTGGCAACTAACTTGCATTTTACATTGCACAAGGCAATCGGCCTATAATCTTCTGCCTTCTTTGGATTCTTCTTTTTCGAGATAAGGATTACCTGGGTTCGCTTCCAGCCTGGGGGTATTAGATCTCCTTGTATTTTGTTACTTGTTCTCCCACATGATTCCAGTGTTCCTTACAGAAACCTGATGACATCCCATCTGAACTTGGATCTTTCCAGGGTTTCATGTTCCTTAAATCTTACTTGATCTTTTCTGCACTCAATGATATTTATAACATGCTAATCCGATATGCCTGGATTGCTACATTTATAATCTGACTGGTATTTAACCTTAGCACTTGTTCCAGATTCCGCTCATGACCCATCCCGGGTAGGTGGGATTCAAGTTATGTGTATCCACTTTTCATCCTCGCTTCCAACAGAGATTCTGCCTCCTGCATCCACTTTTCATCCATGTCCTTCAACTATGTAATTTGGTTCCATGTCCGTCTCTTTGTTAGCCATTGATGAAAAAAGGTTGTGTTTCTATTCCCGAATTTTCCCAGTGAATTCTTGATCTTTGTTGCCAACAGTCTGACTGATTTTAGAGGTTTTGAGATGTTCATGTTGTTGCTTTTGTTTAGCATTTGTGTTCGATACCCCAATGTAGATTTCAAGTTCTTTTGTTTTTTTCTTTGACTTTCTTATCGAGCTGGCCAAAAGATTGGTCGCTCTGATTGTTAAATTCCTGAGTGTGATTTGAATTTTCTAGAAAAGGTATCCTAACCACTTGCCCCCTTCATTCCGTCACTCTCCTCCATTCCTACACACTAAATTCTAATCTACTCCCTCTGTCCCACCTCAATTTGCAGAAAGAGAAATTGAGGTGGGAAAATTCTACAGTGCAAAAAGTACATGGGAAGTTGGAAAAGCTGATCGTGAACAGTAGAAGTGACGTGAACAGTAAACCAAAATCAAAGCAGCTCATAATTTAAATTTACAGGTGTTAGTACAGTAATATTTCCCTCCAAAGTTCTAAATTCACACCAGAATTCCGAATTTGGCTCCAAAAATTTAACTTGTGGAGCCAAAATTTGAACAAAATGAATTCAGTAACAAATAAAAAAATAAGAGCAGCATCACTTTTTAGAGCCTATAAAAGACTTCATAAACTGGGACATTCTCTTCTGTTCAACTTTTCCAATTCTGCAGATTCTTCTCCTCTTTGGCAGCATTAAAAACCCTCAGATTTCATCTTTTGACAACATTTCTGGGCACTCAAAATCTGCCATCCTCACAAGGCTCTTAATGCTGCCCGGGCTTTAATGGTGGGAAAGAATCTAACAGATGAGGAAAGGCAACAAATTGCTCAATTTTTGCTCCAGTACAACGATGAAGGGAGGCTGAAGCATCATAGACGAGTGCAGGCAGCAGCTCAATGGGGTTGTTCTGTCCGGACAATCAGCACCATTTGGGCTAGGGTGAAGCAGCAGATTCAAGCTGGTGGTACAATAACAGCAAGGTCTTTCCGACATGGAAGACCATGCCCCACTAAAAAGGCAATCGACACAGCAGTCTTGATAGTTATACCTCTCCCGAAAAGGAGAACCTGCCGGGCAGCAGCCGCTGGTTTGCACATCGGTAAGAGTACTGTTCACTGTGTTGTCATAAACAAGGAAATCAAAAGCTATACCAATGCAGTTCACCCATTTCTATCAACAATAGCAAAGGAAAAAATAATGGAATGTTGTTTATCAAGCATCGAGTGCAACATGCAATTCAAGGACATGCATAACATTATTCATATTGATGAGAAGTGGTTCTATCTCACTGAATCCACGACAAGGTACTTACTTGCCCCCGAAGAAGCTGAACCATATAGGACACAACACAATAAGCACTATATACCCAAGTTGATGTTTTTATGTGCATTTTGTAGGGCTATATTTGACCATGAGGGAAATTGTATGCTTGATGGTAAAATATGGGGTCTTTCCTTACACTGAATATGTTACTGCCAAATATAGCAGTATCAATAGGCCTAGGGGAACCTTAGTGTTGACACCCATTAAAAAGGTCAACAAGGAATGCATTAGGAAGAAACTAGTTTTTGAAGTCAACCATGCCATTAAAGCTAAGTGGCTAGCTTGGTTAAGCAAACATATTTCAATCCAGCAAGATAATGCCCCCTCTCATATATTGTCCAATGACCCCGAGTTCATTTCAGCTGCAAATTCAGATGGTTTTAGTATAAAAATGGTGTTCCAACCAACCAAGTCACCTTATCTAAACATCCTAGACCAGGGTTTTTTTGCATCAATTCAAAGTCTGCAGCATGAAACACCTAGCCGTCATCTAGAGGGACTTTTACAGGCTGTGTACAATGCTTTTGAAAGAGAGGATCCCAAAATGTGATGATTGAAATAATGAGGGACAGGGGGGAAATAATTTCAAACTGTCACATATGGGTAAACAAAGACTGATTAGGCTAGGGACTTTGCCCAAAAACCTGCTTGTGGATTCAAAAATTGTTAGAAGCTGTGTGGAAGACCTGATTGTTGTTGGAAGGACAGGAAAAATTTGAGACTTGATGCTCAGCATGGAAATGGGTTGAAAATGTTTGGCTTCAAAAATATTTTGTAGGGTTGGGCTTGGAAATATTTGTAAACATGCTTTTTGGTTTTGTAAGACATGTTTAAGGTGCAACCTTGTAAAATAGGGATGGTATTTCCCCTGTTTGATTTTGGATTTAAAAACTGTGTGTGAATGAATGAATGAATGAATGAATGAATGCATGTATTTTGAAAAAGAACCCAGGTCTATGACTGAAAAGAATCAAATGACAGCAACAACCAGAAACTGGTGAGGCACAAAATTACAGAACCAGGAACTTACAGTGCCGCATCATTACGCCATCCGGAGGATTTCGATTTTGAAACCCTGGTTGCGTTCAGCGGTTTATTACTTTTATTGTCATCATTACTAATAGGCTGCAAGAACTCAAAGTCATTTAGACAATATATCTCATGCTATTTTCAAATCATATGAATGCCCCGCCAAGAACAAATCAGGTTTAAACCGATAGGCATGGCTGCATAACATAGGAATCATACATCACAACTTCATCATCGATTTAGTTCATGTCTTATTACTACTGTGAGTGATCAAAAAATGTTATCCAACGCTTAACCTCACACACTCCCTCCCAACAGTCCAGCATAAGTCAGAAAGAACAGATAAGAGTCCAACATAAGTCATGTATCACAAATAAGACATTTACAGAGCAGGCAGGAAAAATATTTGTCCAGACAGTCCCACGCGATTGTATAGCAATTCAAACACATAAGTCCATATAAAATCATGCGTATAACAATTGAAAGCAAATCAGCAAAGGTTGATAAGGGTTCTGCCGGAGAAGAACACCAGAATTTAGTGACGTGTTTCTGGACAGTGTAAATCCTGGGTACAAGTCCCTGAGCAAAGGGGACAGGTTGGTGCATATAGCACACCCCAGTTGCTTAAACCTTCGGGAAGATTCGCAAAATATTTACTCCATCCATAAATTTACTTCAAGTACTCTCCTTCGGTTCATGCACAAACAATTCAGCACATAAGAACTAATGTTAACTAATAGTAACATAACTTGAAAATTAAAATCGGCGCTGAAAGAGGAATGTGAAACTTGGAAAATATCCTTCAAGCTGGTCTTCGGTGGATTATGATGTTTTCCCTGAGATTTTACGGACATCTCAGGTTCCGAAAATTCATCAAAATAGCCCATGTCTACAAGAACATCATGGGGTAAGTTATGAACTGACCACTTCTTCTTTTCTTGGGCCTTTTCCTTTTGAGGCAAGTTCTTAGGAAAATAGCAGGAACCATATTCATAGAAACCAGGTTCGCCGAACTTTATGCTGTGATAGTCGGTAACACCTTC
>JAULKJ010285518.1:0-12762 GCA_032355405.1 Rubia balearica | reverse complement strand
CTTATTGGACTCTACAATAAAAATAAACAATCCTATCATTATAAACTATTGCAATTTAATTCTGAATTGGTTTATTTTTTGGGGGTGGCCACAACCATTTTTTACCTTTAAAAAAAATAAAACACTAAATAAATATAAAATACCTACAGTAAAAAAAATTTGGCGGGGACCAAGCACCCCCCTAGTCCCCCAATGTTCCGCCCATAATTTTACGTACTTGTTAAACATATTAACAATCAAACATGTTTGTTGATAACCGTGAAAAAAATTCTTTCCACTTTTATGTGGATGGAGGGAGTAGTATTTTTGTGCAAGTGTTTAACAGTGTAGTTAGTGGGGGGCACGAACGGCTACTTGACGAGGGTTTTTGAGCATCTATTAGTATGTTTAATCCAGGTGGGGGAGCACATACGCATACCTACCCAGTTTGCCTAATCCCTCTGTTTCTCTATTTGTATTACATTTAACTTATTGTGATATATTTTTAAATGATACATTTTTTATTTTTGGTAAAATCCATTCAATCTCATCCACTCATTTTACTTTTTATTTTCTACATTCAATTTCAACCACTTATTTTCTTCACATTAATCCAAGAGGCTAAATTTAGTATGTCACTCTTAGCGAAACGGAGGATTACTTTCTCCGTTTAAGTAATTAGATCATCTTATTTTTTATATTCACTTCGTTAGATTTAAAATTGCACACTTACTTTTTTTTACACTATTTAATAATCAAAATTTGACTTCATATTTAAATGGATGTATGAATAATAATATTATCGTATGTCATATTGTTGAATTCGTCTTAACAAATAGTTAGTAACTATCAATTTTTTATTTGTCGTTATTATACGTAGGTAAACATATTAGCGTTCTTCAACATTGTGATAATGATTGATGTGCAGTTTGAATTGACATGGAGGGAGAGTAAAATTTTGAGATGATTTTCTGTGAGGCGGCCTGATCTTTCTGCAAAAATCAACACAAAACCTTACCTTCCCCAAATTTATTTGGAGTTTAAATAATTTCATCACCATTAAAATGTTTAATAATTGTATCATAATCCTTGCCTAAATCTTAACCTGCCTAAAACAAAATTTGTTGTAAAAATTTCAAGATACTAAAGAGGTAATAGCGATTACATCGAATGTAGATAAGTGAAATGAATAGATAACATTAATCTAAAATTACCTTTTTGGCAAAGAGATAAGAGAAGACAACCTAATAGGTGATCTGTCCATAAGCTACAAGAACCTAATTGCAATTTAAAAAATTGGGAAAGGAGAAAATGAATTGGGTCACGAGTCGGGTCAAAAGAAATACGAATCGGGTTATAAGAAATCTTTTTGGATCTTTTACCTCGTTCTTCTTCTTCGCCCTGGTGTCCTTTTTCATCATTTTTCCTTCTTCGTTACGCAACTCCATTCCAATCTCTATTATTCCTTCTCCATTTCTTCTTCATTCCAATCGATGTCGTTCCTTCTCTGTTTCCTCTCCTTCTCCGTTTCTTCGTCACCTCGATGAATCCTCCAACATCCAATCCTCTGATTGAATACTACCTACAAAATGTTCAGATCCTCAACAACGAAAGCCTAATCAAAATTGAAATCAACAAAAATTAGAGCGTCGGAACAATTCAACCTACCATATGTCAATGTTATTCGAACGAAATTCTATTCAAATTAACTGAAATTTCAACTCCCAGGGATCAGACTGCCCCGAAATGTATTCAACAAGATAACTACTACAATTACAAACAGTTTCTTGTAGAATTACGCAGCAGACCATGAATGAAATCTCTGAAGCAATGAATCTGTGAATTCAACTGCTGTGAATATGTAATAAAAATATATGTAAAAAAACATGTGGCAAACATTAGCAAAACGAACTAAATACTGCTGAATATTTTCATATAGACTGTGCATTTGTACCTTACAATATGTATCATTTGTATTAAAACACACATTTATTTTTAAACTCTGAATATGAATTATGAAATTTTTCCAGGATGTAGCGTATAAGTTAGGTTAGGAATCATTTTTGTTTAGTTAAGACATATATTTGTTAGGTTACAACTAGTATATGTTATAGTACACGGAACAGAGGAAAATAAAATTTTAAAGTTTAAAATTTTCATAAAAATTGTGTATTGATTACTTTTAGAACATGTACTGTTCAAATAAAAATACACATTTGATTTATAATTGTCAATTTCTTTTATGTATCTTAAAAAATTGCTAGGAGGTAATGCATAAGCTACCTTATGTATCGATCTGTTTTGTTGAAAAATGCATAGGTTAGGCTACAATTAGTATCTCTTAAAGTACACAAAATATAGGTTACAAAAGTTGTAGTTTTATTCAAATTTTCATATACGCTGCATTAATACCTTACAACTTGTACCGATTACATTAAAACATGTAAATATTTTAAAACACATGAGCAGATTTCCATAATTTAAATTAAATAGATGACACGGAAAGTTTTGCAAGCATGAAAGCGACATATGTAGAAGCGTTGCATAAATTGTATAAAAAATCATGTAAATGTTGTTGGTTTCAGATGCAGAAGAGACTTTCACATCAGAACAATAAAGGGAAGATACATGATATATACTATAAGTGCTCCAGTGCTGGTCAACCAAACAACTCCAAAGGCAACGTTATCAGCCCTATTACTTGCGTAGATCTTGAAAATGGTTCTTTAACAAAAAGGAAGAGGATAAGAAAGGATGTCGCCACAAAATGGGTTTTATATATGAGCTTCGAGTTAACTATAGCGAAATTGTTATATAGTGGTGCATCACATAACATAAGGTGTGTTTGGCAGAGTTGTACTTATAAACAAACTGGCTTATTTTAGCTTATTTTGAAAGCAATGGTAGACCAGCTTTTGTTTTCCCCCAAAAAAATAGCTTCCGCTTCTTAATGAGCCTTTTTTTTAGCAATTTACCTAACATTAAAAAGGTGCTTAACTTATAAGCAAAACACTTATAAGCCCTGCCAAACATAGCCATAACATAACCAGAGTTAACAAGACCAGCATGGTAGTTTCTAAATAGGAGTGAACGAAAGATTGTGAATGATAGTGGGAAGCGATTGTATCAATGGGAGAAAAAGGTTTAAAACCAATTGTAGAATAAAGTTACATCGCTTTTGAAGCGGGTGGAGAAGGAAATACGGTGCATACCGTGAAAGATCACCTAACCTTTGTGACTCGACTTAGAATGAAAGAAAATGAAAGTGGAGATGCTTAGAATGTTGTTGACACACTGTTATAAAGAAATGACAAAGACAAAGATTTCTTCTTTGAGGTGAAATTTGACAAAGAGACAAGAATGTCCACCATGTTTTGGAGAGATTTAATGATGATGTAGGACTACAAACTGTATAAAGATGTCACCATATTTGACACTACCTACTTAACAAACAAGTAAAACTTGATTTAAGTGTCAATAGCTCGGACAAAAAATCATTGGAAAATCACAATGTTGCTTGTGCTTTTATAGAAAATGAGCGGACATTTTTTATGACTTCTTAACACATTCAAGAAGTCTTTGGAAGGGAAGAAACTTGTCACAACATTCACAGATCAAGATCCTGTAGTGGGCAGAGCAATACTAGAGGTACCCACTACAAATAAAATACCTGTAATTTACTAAGTACATAATGCAAAATTTAAATTACAAACATGATATATTAGCTTATGCATATCATTATTTATTTACTCACATAATTTTTTCTGGAAAATTGTTCACTAACAGCAGGCGATGTGGTATGAACTCCTTGAATGATAGCGACGACCCTCGTCGGCATTAAGTGCGGGCTGCTTCACCTGCAAAAATCTCCCAAATTGGATCCGAGATAGGGTTCTGATGCTAAAGTTAGTATATTAGAATTATAGGCGATATTATTTCTCTTTTTGTCACTTACCTAGGCTCTTTCACCCCTCAGCTATTTATAAGTCCCTTTTTACTATATCCTAGGTGGCACACGCCCACGTAGGGCATGTTGTGAGGGCTAAAGTGGTGTCTATGGTGGGCCATGATCCTTAAATCGTGGTTATCGTGATAGTTATATGCGATCGTGTGTTTTATGTGTTTGTTTAGGCGGAGCCACGAGGTGTTGTCATCGGTTCAGTTGGCGTGGGCACCTTGCTTGTGCTTTGCTTAGTTTTGTGGGTTGCATTTATACCTTACCTATACCATATCCCCTTAGCAACGGAGGGTTGAGGTTTCCTTTTTATTACGAGTTAGGGGTTGGAGGGAAGAAGATGTTTAAGTTACTGTGTAACGTTACTGCAACAGCGTAAGGGTAAAATTCGTGTTCATTTGGCGTGTGTATGGTTATTATTGTGAGGCCCTTTGCAGATAAATGTATCTATCGAGGTGGCTGAGTTGGATTTTGTGTGGTTGTTGTAATTCTCATATGGGAACGATAATCCAGATGTTTGATGTTCTCGAAATGCCGCTTATTTGATGGCTCTGTAATTTTTTGTGGCGTCTGGGTATGGTAACGGCTGCTTTGGTTGGTGTATTTTTAATTTCATTTTTAGGTTTATCGCTATATAAATGGGTTGAGGCTTTAAGTGTGGATTATCTTTGCTTGTGTAGGAGATATTAGCTTTGGACTTCAGTGTTGTTTACTTCCCAAAACTGGTGGTGCCACTTTTTTGTCTCCTGTCTCCAAATCTTAGGTATATGAGATGTCTTTATGAGCTTTCCGATAGCTTGTAGGATTTTGATCTCCTCATTTTTTTCTTTTCAGAAATGGGCCCTTCTAGAATTGCATTTTCAGGGCTAGTTACTGTGTATCAGATTAAGATAGGTCCCAAGGTTGAGAGTGGTTGTTAGCCTACCACCTGTAGCTATATGGGGGGTTGTGGCTATGACGGCTGATAAATTGTCTAACTTTGGGAAATTTCCTCAGAGATTATATGGTAGTCGATGGATTCCCTGCCGGTCCCTTTGAAGTTGAGGGGTCCTCGAAGAAATAACAGCTAACTAACATATGTGATGATGGAGAGGATGCCACTGCAATATGTGTGTGTGGAAGTGAAGTTGTGTCCGAACGATATACCTCGGTACGTTGATATATGGTTATTTGTTAATGTGTCAATGGTTTTTTCGTGGTAGCATTTTTTGTAGTTATCTTGATGTTTGTAGGATTTAGAGTTTAGAGGATTTGTCTGCTCCAAGGCATTGCTTGAGGGAGCTTGAACCTTCCATTAAAGATGCTGGTAGCCTCATGGCAGAGCGTGAGAGGGCTCTTGATCTTCTTTGTTTGTTTGAGGAGGAAGTGCAGCGGCAACGGGATGAGAAAGTGTGCGCTTAAAAGTTGCAGGATTTCATGCTCTTAGGTATGCGAAAGCTTTGGTTCACCTGGTCCTGAAAACTCGAGGTTTCTATGACTTTGTTGCTCAGGTCGTGGACGCTGCATGTGAGCTTGGGAGGTATCTTGGATACGAGCAAGTGTGATCTTCCAATCATGGGCGTGTGTGCAATCTACCTCTTATGTCGGAGATAGAGCGAGGTCTTAGTTGGTGTGAGGTGGATCAGTTGTACCGAGCAAAGGTGGATGATGCTACCGAGAACTTTTTGTAAGCTTTTGTTGTTGGATATTTAAGTTGTTAAGTGGTTTACATTATAGAGGGGTTAAAATCACTTGAAGTGGTTATTTGTGTTAACTTGACTATTTTTTGAAACATTTGTAGTCTAATAGGTGTTTCCTCTATGAGTTGGTCTATTTGGTTGCTTTGTGAGATTTGTTAAAAACCATCATCGGAGAAAATCATTTACAAGAATCATAGTAGATAGAAGGTCAATCGAAACGTTGGTAGTAGATTGAAGGCCAATGGATTAAATGGTGGAGATTGACGTCGAAAACCTGAAAGGGCGATTTAAGATAAATGGAGGGCCCAAATATGTCAAAAAATTGAAAGGGCAGCCTATGAAAAAATGAGACGCCTTAATGGTGTGAAAAAGGTGAAGTGTGAGATTTGAAAGAAAAGAGTGATTACGATGAAAACACGAGAGGTTATGACGTCCATTTTTTTTATTCAACGCCCAAATTAGGACAAAAGGTTATAACGGTACAATTCATTATAAAATTAGGGTTATTTTAGCACTTTCTTATTTTATGGGGTTATATTGGCAATTTTAACCTAAAATTAGCATTACAAGTGTAAAAATCCCTAAATGTTGTCTTCTCTCTTGTTGATCATATTCTTTATCTAGTATAAATGTGTAAATAATTATATTTCGCACAATCAAATTATTAGGGATCGTTCTTTTCATTTAGGATTCCGTATCTTGAAAGACGGTCTTTCCATAAATCATGCAAAAATCAACATTTAAAGTGCAAATTAGAAGAAATGAAGATAAAATATTCGTGTTGTATGAATCGGGTTATAAACTTTATAACGATTACATGTTGCATACTAATTTTTTAATATTGCAACTAAGACCTTTTACCTTTTATTATTTTAATTAAACTCAGTCTTTCCATAAATCTATGAAAAGCGATCTTTCCCAAAATTTTGCATTCATTTAGACCGAATTAAATTAAATTAATTAGATCGAATGAAAGTAACGATAAAATTAGTATACTTTAGGTATGGTAACAATACAATACAATCAAATTAAATTTCTTTAAATTTAAATTAAGTAAATTTAATTAAAACCAAAGTGAACTATTCTCCGTCCTAGTTAAATTTGCACAGCATTTTTTTCACGGTCTCCAATAAACATGTTTCACTGTAAATATGTATAGTTACGAATAATAATGACACATAAAAATTTAATACTATACATATTTAGAAACTACATGCTAACGACAAATTTAACCATATATAATACAATAAAATTATTGTTCATGTATATATATTTAAAAATGTTCATGTTCTCTAATTTAACCATACCTAAATTTTTAGAGCAATAACGATGTCTTCATGTTCTCTACCCAAAAAAAAAAAACTAAGATTGACAAGATCTAACTGCCCCATAGAATATAATATAAATAGGAAAGCATCCATATCATGTGAATCTGTATGCCATAAGTCAAACCGTGTAATGCCATTACTCAGTTTAACTAATTTGAATATCTGGTTAAAATGATAAACATTTGACTAATAATCTAATTCCATCAGTCTAATGGAATGGTCATACAGTATGTATATCTATAATTGGACGCTAATGAAGATGCTTGGAATCTCTTTTTTCACCACATGTTGGGGTTATAAATATAACGTAAAATTCAAAACCTTGATTTCAGCAAACCTTAATTAGAGACAGGACCCTACTTGTTTAGCATAAAGACGACGACTTAGAGCAACTCCAATCGTTTTAGTAAACTTTTCTCCATAATAGGAAATGGAGGTTAATATCTCATTCCCTCTATCTCAGATTAAACTGCACATTGTCATTTTATGTTATTATTCACTGTTCAATTTTAATCGCATATTTGTATAAATATATAAGTAATAATATTATCGTAGGTTATAATGTTGGATTTATCATAACAAGTAGTTTCTCAAAAGTAACTTTTTGTTTGTCGTTATTACGTAGTTAAATATATTAACAGTTATACAAGTTTCTTCATGAGCGTGAAAAAGATTCCACGCAATTTAACCTAGGATAGAGGGAGTATGTTTTTCGTTTACTCAACTCCAACAGATTCTCTATTTTACATTATCTAATATTTATCATGCTATAATTATTTATTTAATTTAAAGTTAAGAGTTAAATTTTAATCACTTCAAAATATATTATAAAAATCAGAGATAAATACATTTATAACCCTGAGGTTAACCCTGCAATCTGAGAAAGTGTCAATTTAACCCAACTAATAATTGTATGTGTCAATCAAACCCTAACTTTCAAAAAATTTGTGCCAATATAGCCAAAATCTTGAATTCTAGCCTTGACCCATGAAATTTCGACTATGACAAGAAGCGAAATGACGGAAATACCCTTACCCTCAAGCTGAATGTCAAAAGCCTCACGAGTTTCAGTCTGATCATAATCACACACCATTTCATTCAATAACAGAACTTCAAAACTATAGTAGCAAACGTTCTTACCGGACAACGCCACCACCGCCGAAAATGCCGATTCCCCTCCCCATCGTCATTGCCCTCCTCCTTCCCTGACCTCTGCCACCAACCCTAGTCACGGATCGTTCCCGCCATCGTATCCTATCCCCTTCCCCCCACCTCGGCCACCATTTCCTCTCCCATCACTACTGCCCTCCTCTTTCCCCGACCTCCGCCATCAACGAAAACCCTAACTCTCATCACCGATTTGCCATCGAACACCGATTCGTCGTCAAAATCAAACTCGCCGTCAAACACCCCAACCCTTGCCACCGATTCGCCGGGGAAGAAAGTTCTCCACAACCCCAATTTTGCCACTGTGCTTGCCACCATGACGCTTCCATACTTGCCACGAAAACGCTGTCGTACTCGCCATTACGATACCGTTGTGCTTGCTACCACGATACCATTGTGCTCGTCACCACGATACCAAAGCTTTGATTTCGAAGGCATTGTTGGCGAGAAAAAGTTTGCAAGAAGAAATGGGAAGAAAGGAGGAAAGAAAAGGTGGTTTAGGGTTGTCAAATTTTTGGCATTTTTTTAATTAAGGGGAAAATTTGTCTTTTCACTTGATTCCGGCCATATAATGGTTGGCTAAAGAGTTAGCCAAGTAAAGGGTTATATTGGCACTTTTTAAAATTGCAAGGTTATATTGGCACTTTCAACTAAAAGATAGGGTTATTTTTGCACTTTACTCTAAAAATTAATTAATACTTCCTCCATCCCAGACCAAACTTCACAGATATTTTTCATGATTTTCAAGTAACATGTTTGACCGTTAATATGTTTAACTACTTATAATAACGATAAATAAAAAATTGATATTTAGAAACTATTTACTACGACGAATTCAAAAATATCACGTAAGCTAATAATATTGTTTATATCTATTCAAATATGTGGTCAAAGTTTGACAATGTTGACTGTCAAATAGTAAGCGTGCAGCTAAGTGCGAATCAGAGGGAGTAGTTAATTTTTAAAAACAATCAATATAAAAAAATTAAAATTAAAAGTTAGATATTAATTAGAAACTAGTATTCTTTTTTTATACTTTTCATATTTTCACCTGATTTTAAAAAAAAAGTTAAAAATATCTTTAAAATTCAACACAATTTTCCATAATTTTATCATACTCACTCATATATAAGTTATATAAAATTTACGGTTAACCTATTCACTATTAAGTAAACCTAGCACAAGAATTGACATTCAATATCCAGATTGAAATTATTTTTCTTTCAAAAAAGTGAAGAAATAAATCTAAAAATAAAAAATATTTGTCTCTAGCCTGCTACTTACTATAATGATGGCTCGTTTTGATCAATCGTGGTGTCAATGGTGTTCCGCCGTGGGGCATGTTACTTGTTCAAAATATATTATTAAAATTAATAGCTGGTTTTTAAAAACAATCAATATAATAAATTTAAAATTAAAAGTTAGATGTTAGATGTTAATTAGAAATTACTATTCTTTTTGTATTCTTTTCATATTTTTAGCCAGTTTAATATAAAAGTAACAATATCAAAAAATCAAAAACTATAAATTACAAATCAAAAAGAAAATAATTTCAATTTTCTAAACAAATCATTATTGACATCAAATAATTATTGACAAAACCCTAAAAAGAAATATAAAGAATCATTCTACCTGATCTCGAGAATGTACTAATTTTCTTTTTAAAAAAATTTGAAAATCGAAGGTATTTTATAGTAGGAACAAAAAAAGAAAGAAATACGAGGCATGAATTTAATAGAAAATTAATATTTTATTATGATTTGATGCATTCAATTGTAATTGCACTCAATTTTTATTCCCCATAATTTTTTTTCTTTCTACATATATAGGGAAGGAAGTCTCATCTCTCAAAAAAATCCCTATTTTAGGGAATAAAATAGGAAGCTGTTGGAGTTTTAAAAAAAACCATGTGAAATCCGTATAATTTTCTTTCATTATATTTGTAGAAAGAGTTTTTTTATGGAGAATGAAAATTTAATGTAATTTTAATTGAATGAATCAAATCATAATACATATTCACTTTTTATTAAAAATTTAAGTCTCATATTTACCTCATTCTTCCATTCCTAATTACCTACTAAAAAGTGCCATCGACTTCCAACAAATTCGTTTAGAGAAAACTACTACAATCTCGAGTTCAGGTGGGATACTTATTTATATATTTTTTTGTAAGATTTTGTCAATAATGATTTGTTTAGAAGGTTGAAATTAATCTCTTTGATTTATAGTTTTTTTATTTTTATTGAATGTGTTACCTTTTGTTTCAAATTGGGTGAAAATATGAAAATAATATGGAAAGAATGCTAGTTTTTAATTAACATAACTTTAAATTTTAAATTTATTATATTGATTACTTTTAAACACTAACTATTAATTTAGTATTAAAAATTAACTCTTAAGTCTCTAACTGAAAAATTAACTATTGTATAATAATGGAAAAATTATGCAAAATAAGAAATATGTTGAATGAAATCTGTTGGATCTAAGTAAAAAATATATAAAGAATATTGATCGTCATTATTTTTTTCTAAAGTAAAGTTGAGGGAAAATGTTGGATTTCCTCTTATAAGCTAAGCCCATTTGTCCTAAGATTCTTGCAAGAGCAAAAGCCCATTAGTATTAAGATTCTTGTAATAACAGAAGCCCATTTGTCCTGGGATTCTTAAAGTGCACCTTTTGTCCTGAATATAGTCGATCTGTGCATGTTAGATTTGACCAAGATGCATGATCAATAGGGTTGTTTATGAACCGGTCCGCATCGGTAAAATGGATTGAATCGGACCGAAATACCAAGAAATATAAAAATTTTGGTCTGGTTTCTAGTCTATAATTTTTTAAGATTTAGGGTTCCGATCCGATCCGGTCTAAGATCAAACTTTTCCGGTCTGGATCGGATGGACCGGTAACTTACTCTTATATATATTATATTTATTTTCATTGGGCTAGTATTCTTCCATATTTTGAGCATATTTTTTTAGAACTTCTAATTTACTGTCTTTTAAAAGAAATTTTTTTCCAAAACCAAAGTTTTTTTATAAAAGAATTAATTTTACTAAAATCCGGTCCAAAACCGGAATAATTCTGCTCCGGTCCCGGTCCTAAATAATCACTAACCGGTCCCGATTCTAAATAATCACTAACCGGTCCCGATTCTAAATAATCACTAACCGGTCTAGTTTTCGGTCCAAACTTTTTTGTGATTCCGGTTCCTGTGCGGTCTAGGACCGACGAACACCCCTAATTGATCTGTACTCCCTCCGTTCCAATTCAAATTGCACAACAATCATTATTACGTTGTTCAAGAAATTGTTTGACCGTTAATATGTTTAAATATGTACAATAACGACAAATAAAAAGTTGATATTTAGAAACTACTTGTTACGAAAAATTCAACAATACCACATACGATAATATTGTTATTCATATATCTATTCAAATATGCGGTCAAACTTTGATAGAAAATAGTGTCCAAAAAATAAGTGTGCAATTTGAGTTGGGACGGAGGGAGTACGTTGAAGGTATAGGGGAAAATATGCGTGAAATATAGTTGTTTAACATATTCCCTCTGTCACAATTCAAACTGCACACTTACTATTTGACAATATTTTCTATCAAATTTTGACCGCGTATTTGAAAAGATGTATAAGCAATAATATTATCATATGTGATATTGTTCAATTCGTCATAACAAGTAGTTTCTCAAAAATAACTTTTCGTTTGCGGTTATTATACATAGTTAAACATATTAACGATTAGACAAGTTTCTTGATAGGCGTGAAAAAAATTATGTGCAATTTAAGTTGGGACGGATGGAGTAATATGACTGGAAAACTTTGATTTAATTGACAATAAGAGAGTTCATCACTAATATAAAAACCGGCCCTTTAACACAATTAATCAAGTCTGTCAACAGTGGTTTTGTACCTTCGTATGTAGTTTCACCGTTCATCGACCGATGATGATGATTGTTTCAGAAAAACATTGTTGAAACGGTTCCGACTTCAAAAGTTGTTATGTTAATCAGGTCTTTCAATAGTGGTTTTGTACCTTCATATTGTTTTAAAGAGTTGAAATGAATCCGACTTCAAAAGTTGTTTTATTTAAAAGTTATAAAAAATGAATTTTTCTAGTTCCATTAACGTCCGTCAGCACATTTCCTCATAATCACCAACCCCGAATATCTCGAACCAAAATCATCACCAATAAATTTTCAAGTAGTTTAATCTCAAATTCAAAAGATATTCAAAGCAGACAAAAGGTAATAAACTTGGACCAAGAAGAAAACCCATACTACCTTATCAATGTAGCACGGGTATGGTATTTACCCCATGGTACCTATACTAGGTAGGTGCTGGGTACATATTCAGTACAGAACGGTAAAAAACTACTTAGAGAGGGTTTGATTTTTTGGGTACGGTCAATAGGGCACGAGTACGGTCAACAGGGTATGGTTATGGTTTGGGTGTGGCCAATAGAGTACGGGTATAATTTGGGTATGATCAACAAAGTTCGGGTACAATCAGTGGCGGAACTAGCCCACATTTTCAGGCGGGGCGGGGCTAGGAAGGACGAGGAAGGGCGGGGCTGGGATAGCAGGGGCGGGCTCAATATATAACCCTTGATCACCGGAGTTTGGGGGGTGGGCGCCCCGGCG
>JAULKJ010285482.1:0-12768 GCA_032355405.1 Rubia balearica | reverse complement strand
ATATACGATAATATTATTTTTCATATATCTATTCAAATATGCGGTCAAACATTGATAGAGAATAGTGTCGTAAAGTAAGTGGGTAATTTTCCTTGGGACAGAGGGAGTACTCCCTTTCTCCCAGTCAAATGTTCTTACTTTCTATTTTCGTCTATCCCAAACAAATGTTCTTATTTTGACCATTTCCTTATTTGGACTCAAATTTGTAACTTAATCCAATCACCGCTTCTCCTGCCACATCAGTATGAATAAATGCCCGTGCAAAATGGAGTACTTGATATTGTGACTGTTTCGAGTTAGAACGCAGACTTAAGTTAGTAAATCCACTTGGTGGATTTAGGTTGACATTGGCGAACAATTTCACGGTAGAGGAGGACCATTTCATTGTATGATGTATCTTTCATCAAGTTACAAAGGTTGTTTATAATTTTTTTTCTTCCTGATTTTGTGTAAATGAGATAATCTTGTAATAAATGGTAAGACCTTTAGCCATTCTTATTAATATAAAGGATTGGATTTCCAAATATTATTGTCACTCACCAATGATTTTAATGAAAACAATATATTTCTTCTCAAATGGATGTCAAGTAAAATGGAGAAAAACGAAGGAAAGTTTTTAAAGCCCAGAACGCAACTTTCTCTCTTCTTCCGTAAACACTCCCTAACAAACCTAATTTCTTCATAGTTGGGGAGGCCGCTGCCACCATTTCGGCGGTCCCCCCCAGACCACACATCCCAACCTAACTTATACTAATCATCACCCAGATCTCCCTCCTCAGCCTAAAATTGATTTTGTTAATCGCTCAATCCCGACGTTGAAAAACTCATACCAATTTTCAAAGCTCAGTCTCCATTCTTTTGGATCTCCGACCACCGAGGTCAACTGTAGCTACGGCAGCCACATGGTGGCCTCGCTGGACTTCTCTAAGAATGGACAACCAAACTAAGTGATGGGTCAACTTCGAGTAACTTGGAAAAGGAAGCCGGATTTGTTCACTGGAGAGGGAGGCCGAATCTGCTCATCAGAGATGGACACCAGAGATGTTTGTCATTGTTCAGTTTGCTCGATTTCTGTCTGTGGTCTCTCGGGTTTGCTCAAGGGTTCGCGGGTATGTAAACCCTTTGACTCACCGGAGATAGGCGCTCGGGTTCGTCGGGTCAGGTCACCGACCAAGACTGGGTCTTCATTGGGTCAATTGTGGTGTTTTAGGGTATGGGTAAATTGTCGGGTCTGGTTGAAGGTTTTTTCAGTTTTTTTAGTTGGTTCATTAGGTTTTTAGACTAAATTGCAACAAAAGGTGATTTTAAAAACTGGGCCTTGTTTTTGTTAAGAGTTTTAGATCCAAAATCTCTGTCAAGTTGATTTTTCCAGCGATCTATTACGCTAAAAATTGGATTGGCTCTCGATCTACTCTGCAAGTTGGTTTAGGAGAAATCCGAGTTAAAAGTCGTTTAAATACTGACTTTTGGCGATTCCATACGTGGTATGGTATATTTGTAGATTTCGATTGGGTTGGATGGTTTTGACTTCTTTGATCAATTCTATTTGATTTAGTTGTCTTTAGACTGATTTATTTCAATGTTCAATATGATACGGGTTAGAGATTTTTGTACGCACAAATTACATAGTTTGTAAGGTTAGTGTCTATTTTGAACAAGCATGCGACTTGTGATAAAGTAATATCAAGTCTATTACTTGATATTGGGGCTGTTTTGAGTTGGGGCGCTAGCCCGAAGCAGTATTCTGTTGGGTAGATTTAGATCGAATTTTTCAAATGGTTTCACAGTAGAGGAAGATTGTGTCATCATATGTTACACCTTTTGTTTTAGAACTTTATGTTCATTAATCTAATGTAATTGGGATTATCCCGTATCAAATTGTGTAAGGCCGTTAGGCCATTAAAATTAATATATATGGCTGGATTCCCGAACATCCCTATCATTGACAGTTTCAATTTTTTTAAAAAGAGAAAAACGAAGGTCGTTTGTCTGTGTACCTTGGCCACATAAATTAAGTTTAAGAAATCATTCTCCCCCTATTTCATTGGATTTGATACGCTTTTTAATAGTTGTTTTCATGGGTTTGACACTTTTTTTCCGGTGAGATTCAATTTTATCCACTCATTCTTGTTTTCCTTTCTAAATTTAATTTCATCTATCCATTTCATTCATTTAAATCCAAACATCTATATCTATGATACCAAATCTGATCCAATGAAACAGAAGTAGTACTATGTACTTATGCATTACATATTTCACTTAAATTACTGAATTACTTTTTAACTAATTAAATTACTCTTTATTTCATCAACACATTTATATTCATATTTTTATAGGAAAAGTCTTAGGGAAAACCTCCTTCCCGTAGGTATATAGAAAGACGAGTTTAAATTAGAATTATAGAAAGATAAAAAGTTGGGCAAAATACATTTATAACCCTAACATTTGACTAAAGTGCTAATATAACCCTGCAATATGAGAAAGTGATAATCTAACCTTAAATTATTAAAAATTGTGCCAACCTAACCCTAACTATTGATCAACTTGTGCCAATATAGCCAAAATTAATAATTCTGGCATTGACCTAAATAATTCAGGCGTTAACCAAAAATAAAATGACCAAAATACCCCTTAGACCAAAACTGGAAAAACAAAAAAAACCAAAAAGATGAAAATACCCTTAATAAAAGGGGGAATTTTTATTATGTCTTCTTCTTCCCGCTGGTCTTCTTCTCCGCCGCCCTCTGTCTCTAAAAACATGCCACCACCCTCTTCTGCCTCCACCACATGTCAATAGTGCAAACTCTTTCCGTTTGTCTGAACTATCCTCGATCACCTCCATGAAAGCGGAAATCCCGCCTTCCTTCATAATAGATTCCCTCCCCAACTCAATTCCGGCCAAACAGCTCAAAACCACCATAGGCTTCTCTACCAACCCCGATCCCTATTCGCTCACCAACACCTCAGGGGGCCTAACACCACTGGTGCTCACCAATACTAAAAATTTCACCGTACCAGCATCGAAGATTCCAACACAAGTTTCGGTGAAATTTTTTGTGTCGCTAGCAACTTAGATTCCAACATAAGTGTTGGTAAAATTTCACGCTCACCAAGGATCTGTGTCGCCGACGCTGGCGTCAAAAATTTAACAGCGCCGTAACTGCGTGCACCCTTAAGTTAAGGGGTTGGTGCATCTTAGTAATGGTATAAGCATCGACAAAGCCCTGGACTCTTCTATCATAACTCGTAATCGACGTGGTTTTTCGCCAAGAGGAGCAATTTGGCAGCCGACCAACACCACCACTGATGAACAACCCTAGAACCCCCCTTCCTCTGCCACCCTCTCCTCTCCTCGTCTCCCTCCTCATCTCCCTTCCCTCCATCCGCCGTGCTCATGGTTGTAAAAAAAAGGAAATCATTTCAATTGAAGAAGACGAGAGAAATGGAAAAAAGAAGGAAATAATTGGAGGGCAAATAAGTCTTATCTTGTTTTATTTTTTTTAAATACAAGGGAAAAATTGTCATTTCATCAGATTCTGACCAAACATTCATTAACTAAAAAGTCAGCTAACTCCAGGGTTAGATTAACATTTTTTTCAACTTGCAGGGTTATATTGTCACTTTTCAGCCAAAAGGTAGAATTATTTTAGCACTTATCTCTAAAAATATTTAGTGGCGATATTTAAAATTTATTATGCAACGTGTAGCAGTTATAAGTTTATGACCCGATTAATGCAGTTCAAAAATTTTATCCTGATTTTTTCTAATTTACGGTTTAAACCTTGGTTTTTCCATAACTTATGAACCGACAGTATTTAAAGAGACAGACTCATTTTTATATTTATATTGCTTCCTTCCTATTCTTTCTACCTTTTAAAAGTTGATGCAAAGTTGATGCCAATAAAAGAGAGAAAAAAAGTTATAGCTAATTAAATCTGCACAGTACAAACATAAAGGAGTTGAGAGTGATATACTAGTATTCTTTTAAGTCAAAGTATCATATTTTAGATACATACCTAATCTACGGGAGTATAACTTTTGAGATGAATTTAAGTAAACTTTTAAAAATATAAAAATATTTATATGATTTTTCATCTTTATTTATTTACACTTTTCATCTCACCAAAAAAATTTCTACTGACATATGATATATAAATGATAACTGACAAACACGCGAGATTGTGTGATCGATCAATTAACCCGTGTTACTTTTTATCCAAATAAAGCAGATGCAATCTACAAAATGAAATTAATTTTTTTAAAGATAAAAAGATCAAAAAATTTATATAAACTAATAATTATCATTTTAATAAAATAAGTTAAATGGACAAGTCATTCGAAAATAACAGAAATGTAATTCTTAAACAAAGTGTCCAAATAATTGGTACTTCGTACATCCTTCAGAAAATCTTCATCAACCCAACCTAATTTCAGAAATCTTCTTAAACAAAGTGTCCGGATAATTTCATCAGCATGCAGGATTCCTCCCAGGCCCTCCATACACAAAGCTATATCCAACCGCATCCTTCTTGGACGCCGAAATGCCATAACAAGTAGGCTCCTCAGCAAAAGTCGGAATTTTATCGCCGGCCAACGGAGGCGCGAAATGGCCAGCCTCATCGGCCACCTGCAGGTTCCTGAAGTAACTTGCTCCTCCACCCCCCTCCCCGACGAAATGGCCGCTTCCCATTTGAGTCGTGGTGTGCTTCCCATCTTGTCATTTTTTTCGCAATATCCACACAAAGCACGTTAGTTCAAACAATCTAAAATTTAATTACATAACATTATAAGGTAAGCATGTATTGAAAATGATGGTTAAAAGGTTGAATTTCATCAACTTTTGAACATGTACGTTTATTATTCAACTTTTGAACGTGTAATTTTACTATTCAATTTTCATATTATCAATTTACGTTCGACAGAATGTCACAAGTACCGACCCGAATTCAAGTTGAGCACTGCCCCGCCCCACTGGATCTCCGAAGCACCGTTTGCAAGGTCAGTGATCAGAGAAGCAGGCCAATATCCAAACGTGATATTCTGGTAAGAAATCCACCAATTTTTCTGCACGGGATCCTGAAGATTTCCGGCGAATACGAATTGGTCAAATGGTTCACCAAATCACATGAAATAATAGGAGCATTCACTATTATTTATTCAATTTCGTGTATGTAAAAATGTACCTTCCAAATAATTAAGGTGATTTCATATTGGGGGCCATGGAAAGTAGAAACTGGTGAGAGGGCAGTCCCAAGTGCTATATAGTTGGATATCTGAACAAAACCATAGCACAACATATTGTAGCATCCTGTGTTTCTATACCCATCATTCTGTAAATTCACAATTTCAATCAAAATCTTCAACAATTTAGCTATATACGGTATACGAGTATACATATAAAAAATTATATAGTCTGTATAATTTTCACTAATTACCGTCCAAGAAACGAAAAGTCTTGTCTGATTATCTCCATACATATCCGGGGCAACCTGATCCACAACAGAGAACATCGACCATTATATTATTGTATAGTTAGAAAATATATGTTAGAAAATATATGCTTCCTCCGTTCCACTACGCATATATGAATTTCACTGTCAAAGTGAGTCAAGTATGTTAGTTAACATCATTACAATTTAGATTATGTATTAGGATGATTATGCATTATACAATTGACATTAGATTTTGCAGTAAATTACCTGCCAACCAGCTTCGATAGAGGTGTAATTAAAATCGTGAAGGGGGCCTCCAATGATCCTAATTTGAGCCAAGCTAAATTCGCTGGTGTTCTGAACTCGAGGTTGCCACACGCTTAGACCTGCCCTTGCTCCATGGTACGTATTATTGTCTTGGATATACACAATCGCGTGCTATATACATTGAAAACCTCGTTATAATTTTGTTTTGAGAAAAAAAATAGAACTCCTGGCCGAACTAAATCACACATTTTGACTTTCAACAGTCGAATAAAAAATATTAGATCCTTATAAGAATTCGACACTCTAGAATATGTTACCACGGATCTTACAAAATATTTTATAATAGTTATATATCTTACTTATACACCAGTTCAAATTTCATGTTAGAAATTTTAATTAACCACGTGAATAGTCAAATTTTATCTTGAGTAACATACAACTTTTTATTGATTAAAAGATACAATATTTAAATAATTAATTATTCATGCACTAATATATTTTATAAGATGACTAAAAGGTATTTAAAACCGATACATAAAGTCTGAATTATTTATTAAATAACTATATTGGACACTTAAATATTTCAAAATAAATAAATATTAGACACTTAAAAATAAATAAATTAAGAGATAGATCATAACTTTGTTTTAAAATCTTACCTCTTGCTTATCGAAATTGCTTGGTTTAGATAAAGATTGTCCAAAAATGCTTCCATCACGCGTCTTCTTTTCAGATTCAGGTCGGAAGAGATCGTTCTCTTTACTTCTTCTTACAGGAATAGTTCCTTCAGGGCAATTTCCCTTTAATTGCCATAATTGAGTTATTTTATTTGTTAATAAGTTATTTCCAGATACTCCTTCTGGGTAATAACTTGGACTCATCTGAAACATTCCAAAACTATACTCAGTTAATATTCTAAAACAAGAAAAATTTACAGTGTTTTTATATTTGGACTGGATTAAACTGACCTGAACTGTGTGATTTTTAAGCAAAGGATGATTCAGTGCAGGTTGATCATATATATTGATGCAATCAATAATATCCCCATCTGGACTCTGCATATATAACAGAATAATCTCATTTTAAAAATAAAATAAAATTATATGATATTTATAAACTAATATCATTTCAGTTGACCTGAAAAATTGTGGGTTTTGCTCGTACGAGAAAATAAATCTACACTCCAAAACATGAACATATTTTGTGTATCAGAATTCATAAATGTCCATAAACATACCTTGATGCACTTGAGGGGAATCTGCTTTGCATCACACTGAATCTTGGTAAATAACGAGCACATCACGATGATACAAAACAGTTTTCCAAACGTTGTCTTCAAATTCGAACTCTTCATCGTCATCGGATGCAAATTCATTCGATGATACCTTCGAAAGATCGACGTGTTTTAAAAAACCTCGTGAGGAAAGTCAGAAGTGTCAAACATTAATGAACAAAAGCGACAGGGGGCATGAAATAAATAACCTAGGCCGGCCTTGTGCAACATCAAGGATTTGGAGCATTTGTGGTCTGGTCAAAATTAATATTAGATTTTGTAAATTCATGTTGGGTTACAATGTTTGAAATTTTAAGATTTTCACAATTGAGTTTTGGAGTGTTTGGGTTTGAAATTTGGTCCAAATTTTGGAGTTTTGTAAATCCTTGACCCACGAAGGATTTTGACCATTTTGGATTTGGTTCAACATTTTGGATTTCATAAATGTTTATAAATGATATTGGCTCTATTTAATTATAGACTATCGGTAGTTGGCAGTTTTACATAGTTGGTTTGACTATTGACTTTTTTATAAAATTATTTAGGAAAATATTATTGTTGGTTGTCATAAATATATTTAACTATACTAATAAATTTAATTATTTCTAGTTTTATTATGAATTATTATTATTATTTTCATTAAACATAACATTATTTATCATTTATTTTTACAGGATAATTAAATATTACATATTTATGAATGTATTTTAAATATCATTATATCTTAATATTAATATTTTTTGAATACACTTATTAAAGCTCCGTAATGAATAATAAATACAAATTATATTTTAAAATATAAATATAATAAATTTATACTCCCTCCGGTCCACTAATATTGCCCCCCTTTGACCGTAAGTTTTTTTCATACATAGTATATTTGACCATCGATAACTTTTGTTCTTTTATTTCTCCTTATTGTGTAATTTTTAAAAAGTATAATGTTATAATCTGTTATCGTATGCAATTAAATCCATAGGTGGTCAAACATGTCTTGTGAAAATATCAGAAAATGGGGGTTACTCCCTTTATTTCAAACTTGTAATTTAACTATTCCTTTAGTCAAAACTTCCTAAATTTGACCCTAAAATTGAATTGTTATATAAGTATAAATACTATCGTGTGATACATTGTTAGATTCGATATAACATATATTTTAAAAATATCAAATTTTCATAAGTTTTAGTTATCTTTAATGAAAATATTAATGATCAAACATTTTTCAAGTCAACTGTTAAAAGTCAAAATGTGAAATTTGAAATCGGACGGAGGGAGAATTATTAGTGGACACGAAGTAGTATTTATTTATTTTTAAAAAATAAAGTTAAAAGATAATATTTAAGTAACAATATTTTTTTAACAATATTATAATTATTCATATATTGGTTCGAAAAATTGCATCATGCAATATATTAATTCGTTTATATAATTATCACATATAAAAAAATTCATGAGAATAAGTGGAGTTACCTATTACAGATGAAGAAAAAAAAGAAGGATTTAAAGAACCTAAAAGATTTTTTTTTAAAAAGAGAGGAGTTTATAGAATAAAAAAGCCAACAACCACCAAAATATGTTAATTTTAGCCTTTTGATTTTGACACTTATTTTATAGTAAAAAATTCATTTGTTAAACACTCGTTTCTTGCCATGTTGATTTTCAATCAAGTGAAAATGCTAAAAGTCAAGAGTCAATAAAGAGCTAAATGTTAAGAGTTCGCCTCCAGCGAGACCCTCTCGTGGTGAGACGAGGGATTAGAGTGAAAATAGAAAAATGGCAAATTAAATTCGGGGTCAATTTAAAAATTATTTGGACTCGGGCTATATTTTATAAAAGTACTAAAACTCAGGGAGTGGTATGCAATTTCAGGAAAAAAAACACAACATCGTCTCCCTCTCTCTTCCACAAACCCTAGGTGGTTCTTCTTCCATTGTTCGCCTCCCTCTTCAGCTTCCACAGTCTGCATCCCTCCTCCGCCTCCCCCTTCAACCGAACTCCAACCGCCTCTCTCCTTCCCTCTTTTTCCACTAGCAACCGCTCTAATTTTGCCCCCGATTTCACTCCTGTGAACCAGCAATGGATCACTTCGACAAGGTCGCGATGGATTGCTCAGATGAAGGTTGTAGGTGAGATCATGCGGAGATTATGGGTGTCTCAAAGGATTGGCTCTCTCTAATCGCTAGTCCACAGTTTCGCGGCCTCCAAAGCCAACGGCGATGCAGCCGAGAAACTTTCGGCCTACCTTTGAGACGCATATCTTCACATTAAAGACCTAATTTAGAGTACGATTTCATCCATGTACATGAGAATCGCAAGCAAGCTGATTCGCCTTTGGAGAGACTCAATTTTGTGCACGACAAAAGGGGATTAAATGCCTTACAGTTTTGCAACTCTGCCGGTGACATCATCGTCTCTGAATTGAGAGCCTTGGTGGTCGATGGCGCAAATGGCGAGCGAAGTATGTCGAACACCAGAAGGCGGTGAGGGAAGAACTCCTTCGACGAACGCAAAACTATATCTTCTCATTGGTTTCTGCTACGGGATGCGTTATTGAAGTCGACGAAGGATTTCCAGTTACAATTGGGTAGGGATTGATAGAATTTCTGGCGATAATTAGCTTGGGTAGGGTTGATAGAAGTTTTTTTCGGCGAAATGTGGCCGATTCATTTTTTCGGCAGCGGGTCTAAATCGGGTCAGAAGAGTGGATTCAATTTGATTGCTTAAGGCCTGATTATTTTGGCTTAGTCTCGAGTTGGGCCCAATTCCTAAAACTTCACCTTCGAGTAATAATTCATCCTATTATATTATTTAAACATCAACGCTAAAAATGAGTTCTAAAGTAAAATAAATTAAATAGATAAACATCACATAAGAATAATAAAATACTTAAACATCAATATAAAAAAATACATTAGATTATAGTTATACATCAAATAAATTATAATAGTTTAATGTTAAGTTTAAATTAAAATACACATCAAACAAAAATAGCTAAACATCAAATAGAATTACTTAAAACCTCAAAAATAATAATAAAATAGCATCCAGTACAAAATTAAATTATACAAAATGCTCAATTCATCTAAAATCAGCTTGTTGGGACTTGATTATTATTTATAGTCAAACTATGATACTACACAATTACGTTGTGATGCTTCAATTTTTTTGTTTGATATTTTACAAAAATACTGATGAAGATGTTGATTTAAACAAAGATAATCATATGTCCACTGCAGTTATACGGTCCCCTGTTGTTGCATTTGATATAAATTGTTAAACATCATATATTACAAAAGTATTCAAATGCCCTAAAACATCGCTGACATAAATACTGAAAAAATTCAAATAAACCTAAAACATCAAACAATCCAGTGTCTCAGATCTAACCAATAAATTAATATTTTAAAACATCATTCTCAAACAATACATCCCAAGCAATCAAATTCTATTTTCCCCCAACTTATTTCCCTTTTTTGCTCGCTTATTCACAGACTTGCCTTCTCTCATGCTGGTTTGAAGAGGATGACTCTTCTGCTCCATCAATGCCAAGATCAAAAGTCAGCTCCAGTCTTCTGTACAAGGGAACACCTTCATGAGCATGATTCCTCATAGAATTTTTTATTATCTCATCAATGACATTGTAGAGCTCTAGCTTGGAAAGTATTCCAGTGAAATAAACATAAAACATCACATACAGTAATTAAAACATCAATACCTGAAACTAACATATCACAATAACACAGATAACATTACTGACAACTACATCTGAATTCCAAATTCTAAAAAATAATAAGAAATACAACGCAATTTGAATGGCTTAAATCGGAGCTATATCGAAGAAGTTATGATCAATATATGAATGCTCTATATAGGCTTTAAAAAAATTCCGATAATAAAAAATGATTTTCTAAAATCAAATAGGATTAAAAAGTTTAACCCCAAATTCTTCAAGAAATATAAAATACCTGAATACTTGCTAATCAAGAATAATTCTTGTGTCAACCCAAGCCCCCTATATATAAAAACTTAACTTTTCCGCTCTCACAAGGATTTAGTCTTTCCTTTTTCTCTCTTGAATTGGTTTCTTTTTCTCTCTTGCTTTTTCTCTTTTCTTTTGCAGCTATAAATCAAGATTTTTTTTCACAAATAAATCTCACAATCCCAGATTCTGAATTTCCAAATTTCAGCCGTGTGTTTTTCATTTTTTTGAAAATTACAAAATAGCCCTAAACTTTCTGAAAATTACAAAATAGCCCCAAATCCGAATTTTCCAAATCCTAAATTTCTGGTCTGGTTTCCTTGAAATATGTACCCCTTGTTTTTATTTTCGAAAAGTTTTTGGAACAGTTTAATCCTATATAAAACTTGGAAAAAGAAATATGCGATAACTTTCTCTTGATTCGAATGAACTTCGAGATGTTCAGGATCGTAAGGATCAAGAATATGACACAAAAGAATCTCTTTTTTATACATGTAATAAAGAATAAAAAACAATTCAAGACTACGGAATCAAAGAACGAGAATGAAAGCAAGTAGGATTATGAGCATGCAGGATTTTTCAGAAGAGTTGACGAAAAATGTTGCAAGCACATAAACGGTTTACGCTACCTAGATCTACGAAACTGACCGAGAGGTGAAGGTGGATAACACTTGTTAATGCTCAGACCCTTCAATGTCCTCCTGACAGGTGAAGGCGGATAGTAATACCGAGTATTTTGACTCTCGGACCCTTCGACGACCTTTGACTCAAGATTCAATCTTAATGCTAAGAAGATCAAACAAAAACAATTAGAATATGACATGAATGAGTTTATAAATTAAAGAAAATTTTTGAAATAAATTCAAAACAGAAACTCAAAATCTCCGATGATGATGAAATCGGCCAAGGATCTTTTGCTTTGCTCTGATACCAACTGATATTAATCTCCTTGCGAATACTCTGGTTTGCGGAATATCGGATCTTTAACAAGATGGGAATCTCACCCAACCCACCTGTGTTGCACGCAGTTCAAGCGTCTAGCCCGCAGGGTACACTCAACTTCGATTTGTTATCTAAATAGCCCGCAGGTTTATATCACAAGGTTTCTCTATAAGCGTCTACCCCGCAGGGTACACTTACAAAGGAGATTGAAACTTAAATAGCCCATAGGTTTAAGCAATAATGAAGATAATGAGAATGTCTCAAAAATCTGAATATATGTTTGATAAAAGATGTTCTATGTTTCGGCCATTCCTCTCTTTAAATAGAGGAGAATTTCGGCCAACTCAACCCTAATCACAAGTAGAAACTGAATCAACTTTTATGACAGTTTTAAGAAGCTAAAACCATATCTAACTAAAATACCAAAAATCAAATCATACTCTTCCTAATTCTTGGCCGAACTGATTTTCTAATCATACTAGAAAATATTACCTTATCTAATCTTTCCAAATCTAATTCTAATCAGAATAGAAGATAGTATTTTCAAAAATCCTATAGACCGATTCTCGAAAATAATAACTCCTCAGAAGCCCACATGGCCGAGTTATTGGACTGAAATAAAATAATGTTACAATGATCACACTACCTCATTAAAAACACAATGGAAAAAAGAGTATAGTGTTCTTTATAATGTCTTCAGTTAATCGACAAACTTGAATAAGTAATCCAAGTACTTTTGGACTTCTTCTTAAGTTCTTCATCATGAAGGTGGTCAATCAAAACATTCAATGCAGCATCTCTAAATTTCATTCTTGACCTTGTCATAGGCCCAGTAACTTAGAGGATCACGAACATAACTCTTGAATGTTTGATCA
>JAULKJ010285455.1:0-21889 GCA_032355405.1 Rubia balearica | reverse complement strand
TTTAAAATGTAGTCTTCATGGTCTTCAAATATTCAAACCTTTACCTTTTCTCACAAAATCCTTATGAAAAGTGACAAGAGCGATAAAGTTGCTCTTAACTCTAGTAATAGAATTTCAAGGTAAAATGGAGTTTCCAAAGCACAAAAATATACCCAAATGAGTACAAAAGATCCCAAAATCTTCTTATAATATGGACATATCACAAACATTCTAAATACGTAAGTTTTGATTAAAATAAAAAGTTTGAACTAAATGTTTAGAGGGATTAATAAACACGCTAAACATGTAAACTAATGTATCCCTACTATCTATAAGTTTAGCATTATTTTGCAGAAAGTGATTCTGATTGTAATTTTAAAATTTGATTTTAAAAATGTTAGTACAATAGAATATTTTGTTGGTTTTACTACTTAAACTCATGAACTAACACATTAAACGTATGATCTAATATTTTCACAACACAATCTATTACAGAATTTGGTTTGGATGAAATATAAGTTTAAAATATTAGTTCAAATAAAACCTTTTTTGTGGTTCTACTACTTAAAATCACGAACTAACACATTAAATGTATGATCTAATACTTTTAAAACACAATCTATAGAAGAGTTGGTTCTAATCAAAATATAATTTTAAAATATTAGTTCAAATAAAAAAATTGTGGTCTCACTACTTAAAATCGTGAACTAACACATTAAACGCATGATCGTTTTTAGATCAATAGGTGCTATGTATTCGTAACATACAGTTGATTAGGATTCGTAACATACAGTTGCTATGTATTTTTGAGCCTAAACACCTGAGTGAAATTGCTGAAAACTACAAGATGAGGTTACAATTTGATCACTGTCATAGTTCTCTAGAAGATAATATTTGGATTCTATGGAAACAGAATTTTTAGGTCATTGTTTTGAATGAAACAAACCAATTTACCTAGGCAAATATTAGGATTTCTGGTTTTAAGGAAGGGATGAATGCAGTATTCATTCATGACTCCACTGCAATCAAGGAGAGGAAAACACTATAGGCAGAATTAGGCAAGATAAATGGGAAAAAAAATAATTTACATAGGTGATTTAATGCTGTTTCAGCTGTACATGAATATAAGGGTCCTAAAAAACCAAGTTTGCAGAGCATAAGTGATTTTAATGGTTTCATAGATCAAAATAAACTAGAGCATTTAACAACAGTGGGGAATACTTTCACTTGGTCAAACGGTAGAAAACCCCCAACTCTGGAGAGACTTGATAGAGCCCTAGTTAACCAGGAATGGTTAATCTCTTTCCCAAATAGCTCCATACATACTCTCAATAAGCATACATCAGATCACACTCCTCTACTGCTTACCATAGGTAGCAACATTCCTTCATCACCTAGACCCTTTAGGTTCTTGGATGTTTGGCTATTAGAGAGGATTTCACATGCATGGTTAAAGAAAACTGGGACTTACCAATTTTGGAAAATGGTATGATTAAATTCTTTCTTAAGCTTAAAAGATTAAAACCTGTTCTTAAAACTTGGGATAGGGAAAATTTTGGAGACATTAATCAGAATTTGAAAAAGGCATAAGAGGAATTAAGACTACCAGAAATTTGCTATGAAAATAGCAACAATACTGCAGACTTAATTCTTCTAAATAAGAAAAGAGCACTTTTAATAAGAGCTCTACATGAGGAAAAGCTCTTTTGACAACAAATGGCTAAATTTAAAAGGCTAGCACAAGGGGATGACAATACCAAATATTTTCATGCCTTAGTGAAGTGGAGGAGATTAAAGCAGTGCATAACCAAAATAAAATCTGAAAATGGAATTTGGCTAGATAACCAAATAGAAATAGAAAAGGAAGCAGTTTCCTTACCATAAACTTTTGACTAAAGATTTTGAGGTTGATTATGATTTTTCCAACATCATTTCACAAACCAAATTCCTACAATCCTCACCAAACAGGATAATATTTCCATAACCAGGGAACCTAACCTATAGGAGCATAGGAACACTGTTCTGTCACTAAACCAGAATAGCATACCAGAGCCAGATGGATTCACTCCAGTTTTTAAAAACAAAATTGGGATACTATTGCTCAGGACTTGTTAGATGCCACCATAGACTTCATGAGAGAAAGAAATATTCCACAAGGAATATCTAGTTCCTGGATATGCTTGATCCCAAAGAAAGAAATACCAGTTTCTTTCCATAATTTTAGACCAATTAGCTATCGAACTTTATTAATAAGGTTTTTACTAAATTGTTAGTTGATAGGATTAGCTCACTTCCGCCTAAACTCATCTCCAAAAATCAGTCTACTTTTATGAAAGGAAGAGAAATCCCTGATAATGTTTTGTATGCAAAGGAAATGACTACTTTTCTAAAAAACAAAGGAAAACACCCAAATTGCATCTTAAAATTGGACTTATCTAAGGCTTTTGATAGGGTACAATGGAGTTTTTTTCATGCTATAATGTTAAAGTTTGGATTCAGTAGACATTTTGTTGACATTATAATGGGGAACCACTCAGCAGCATGCTTCTCTGTCCTCATGAATGGTAAGCCTATTGGTTTCTTCAAACCTACAAGGGGAATTAAAAAGGGAGACCCTCTTTCCCCTATCATTTTTAATTTGTTCTATGAAGTTTCTGTAGAAGCATATCCTTCTGTTTCCTTAGTTATAAGTTGACTCCTTTTGAGATGCCTCATAATGTTGTACCAGTTTCCCACCTTTCCTATGCAGATGACACTTTGACTTTTATTCAGGCTACACCACTCACATTAACTATATTAAAATCTTTCTTAGAGGTTTTTGAAAATACAAGTGGTCAAAAGATCAACTACTCCAAGAGTAGTTTTTATATCAGTAAAAATGCCTCAAGAAAGGATATCCTTTTGGTTAGATCTAGGTTAGGTATGACACAGGGATGCTTCCCTTTCACTTATTTGGGATGCCCTATTTTCACTGGTAGGACTAAAGTGACTTATTTCCAACCAATTCTGGAAAAGTATGATGATATGTTAAACAACTGGAAAAATAAGTGGTTAAGTATGGCTGGGAAACTAATACTAATTAAAACTATAATGTTTGCCATACCACAACAAATTTGGACTACCATGATACCACCAAACAATGTCATTAAAGACTTAAAAAGGAAAATCTTTGAAATTTTCTGGGGGGAAAATGAATATGCAGTAAAAAAATTTGGAAGAGCATTAAAAATATGTCATTCTCAACTCTGAAAATGGACTAGGACTAAGAAAATTTAGAGACATAATTGATGCTTTCTCATTAAAACTATGGTGGAAGTTCCAAATTGGTGAAACACTTTGGTCTCATTTATTGTGGTCAATACCCCAATCAATGAGAAAATCACAAACTTGGAATAGGATTGTGAAATGTAACAGTTTGGCTGAAGCTAACTCTAGAGTAATCCATGGTGATGGTTCTTCTGATTTCTACAGTGCTAACGGGACTGGTTATGGCTGCCTCCAGGACTATTGTGATCAGATTCCCACCCTGCCATTTTCTTCTTCCATTTCGGATTTCATAAAAAACAAAAGCATGTTTCTTTCTCTGTTGCAACATCTAACACCTGATATTTTCAATTTCTTGCAGGAGGCAGAACTCACACCTTAAAGACCTGATAGACTGATATGGAAGCCCTCAAACACTGGATTTTTCACCTTTAAAACTGCTTTCAATGCTACAGCTCAAAAAAGAAGGCCGTTGAAAATCCTGGACAAAATTTGGGACAAAGCCATTGGAAAGTTTATGTGTTTTTATGGAAACTCTCAAATGCAATATTTCCCTTTGATGACATTCTTTCTTTCTCTAACATTAGTTTTGCATCTAAATGTCCTCTCTGTAATAACCAAGACTATATGAGTCATTTCTTTAATTAATGTGATTTATCTGCAAAAATATGGTATTTCTATGATAAAATTCTAGCAATTACAACTCCTAGTTTTGACTCTATTTTTGATAGATTGTCTTACTATTGGACCACAAAATAGGATTCAGTGATACACTCATTTTTAATAGCAGTAACTCCTGCTTTTGTTTGCTGGGACATTTGGAAAAGTAGGAATAAATGGCTATATGAAAAGACAGTACCCTAGTTTTCTTTCATAGTTGAATCAATCAGAGATGATATCTTTTCTTGTTTCTATAGGAGGAATCTTTAATCAAACAGTGAATATGATTCCCTTTGGTTTCATAAGGGGCTAACACCAGCTATAAGGCCTCCACCTAAACATATTATTAGGACAGTAAAATGGAACAAACCAACAGGAATAAAGGTTAATGTGGATACCTCTTGGAAATCAAATGATGAAAGGTGTGGGATTGGCATAATCATCAGGGATAAAAATGGACATCTACTCATAATCTATATGCAAACTCTGCTTTACATTCTGAAATCTTGACATTGCAACAAGGTTTTAACTTAGCTAAATCTCTGCACCTGAATGATTTTAGTTTAGAAACTGATTGTTTGATGGCCATAGAGGCTATTAGGGACCCTTTTAAAGCACCTTGGAACATATATCAAAAGGTGTATGAGATTCAAAAATGTCTACAACATATCACTATCACACACATCTTTAGGGAAGGAAACAAAGCAGTCGATGCATTATCTAGACCTGCTAGAACATCTCATAGTTCTCAACCTTCAATCTCTTTATGTGATCTGATCAAGAATATAAAGAATATGGTTGGACTAAACAGGGTTAATTTACCTGATATCCGAATAGAGAGAACGAGATGCTGCTAATTCTTTAACCTGCAAGAACTGGGAAAGAAATCTGATGAGAGCAAGTCGGGTCGAAGGACAATCAATTTTGAAGATGTGCAAATCGAATGATGCTGATGCACCTACATTGCAGAGAAGGGGAATTTGTTTCAAGAAGAGGATGCCACTGCTGATTGCCTTTTTGTTGCAGAGGAGAAGGGTTTTTCATCCTCCAGCACAAACAGACCAGATGAGGGAAAGGTTAAGATATTTTTGGTTACTACTACTTAATATTAAAAATGATTGGCATCTTTTTAAAAAATTTGGTACATGTTTCTGAAAGTTTTATCATCAACACAGGGGTGTCGATGTTACTTTCAGACTACTAAATTTTATCATAGTTAGTAAAATTTGGAAGTCTGGCCGAATGCCTAACATCGACACAGGGGGTGGAGGTGTTACATTCGGAAACACTACCAACTTTGTAGAGGCTTAGATTTCACGGTCTGCACTAGGCAACCTTTTTTCCCTTTTCAATGTAATTGTAAATCATGGATGACGATTCTTTTGAGTAACGGAAGTTACTAACAGGTTTGGAGAACCTAATAAATACCTCCCCCATTCATAATGGGGTTCACTTAAAAAAATCATTGTTTGATCTTGATTAGTGAATATGGTCACCGGTGATTTCTCTCCATGCATTTTTTTAAAGGTTTCAAGCAGTCATCCGAATGTTATTGCCTTTTCATTAGATATGAAAGCAGAAACAAACATATTGTTCCTCACATGATTGTTTACATCTACAAATGGATCACAAATCAGGTTGTATATGTTTGTCATAAAATTTGTATCAAATACTAACACATCACCATACAATGTGTAATCCTTCTTCATCATCGAGTCTCTTTAAAATATAGTTGATAACCTACTTTCGTCATCCATTTTCACTCGAAAGAAAAAGTCTAGTTGCATGGACCATATTTTTAAAATTCTTCTTAGTGACTACAAGTTTGTTTTGTTGAAAGCACTATATACAAAGTATGTGCCTTAGTGTTGTTTTCAGTTTTTAATAAAGAGATTTTATGATAAAACATGAAACTTGTATATTAATGCAATATAAAACATATATGTTTTACATTGAAACAATAGCTATTTATATTGATACTGGGTTTGATTATGAAAATATCACCCTTCTATTTGATGAGAAGCACTTCTTCGCTGTATATATGTTAAGTGCATGTGTTGGATAAATGTGATAATATAATATCACATTATATATAATATATTGAATGAAATTATGTAAATTAATGTTTGTAACTCATATCCATATAATGTAAGGAAATAAGTTATTGCAAGTTTAATATGTTACATTCATTCGTGTCCATAATGTGTGAAAGAATACACTACTACAAACTAAGTTTAATATAACACTTTGAAAGTGTTCTTTATGTGCTAATAACACTAAGTTAAACCTATTGCAACATTTTTACAAGCATTACCTTAGGTGATGTTGCATTAGATCTAATGCAACACTTTTCAAAATTTAGGTAACACTTTTTAAGTTTCAGGTTATAATTTTGAAAGGTTTAAATAACAATTTATAAGCTACTGTAACATTTGAATAAGTGTTGCAAGAAAAGTGGTACAATAAGTCTAATTTGTAGTAGTGATAATGTCTTGCAAGTTACATACTCCCCCTGTCCCACTAATTTTGCTTATTTACTTTTTCACATTCTTCAATGATTATATTTGACATTCAATGTCTCTAACTATGCATAATAATTCTGAATTAAAAAAATTATATTTAGAAAATAGATATTAAGATGAATCTAACAAGACATCACATGATATTTTTATTATATATATTAGTTGATATATTTGACTTTGGAAAAGCATATAAGCAAGTTTTAGTGGGACGGAGGGAGTATGTTACATATGCTACAAATATTCATGTCCATAATGTGTGAAAGAATATTGTCTTGCAAGTTACATATGTTACCTATGTTACAAATATTCATGTCCATAATGTGTGGAAGAATAATGTCTTGAATGTTACCTAAGTTACAAATATTCATAACTTGGAATATGAATGATTTGGTAGTTAGATAAGGTGTAATTCATGAGAGAAAAAATAATGGCATGTAAGTTATGAAATTATAAATTGATTTCTCACAATTATGTTTAATTGGTGAGTTACACAATTGAAAACTTATATAAAAAAGATTTATTCTCTCATTTCAAACACACAAAAAGTAATTCTACCACATATTAACTCAAAATATCCCTCTCCTTTACTAAATCTTTTCAAAGTTTCAGTAATAGAGAAAGATTCAAATTGCAGTTTTCCGGAATCTAGACAGTTGGTGTATGGTGCTATTTTTGTAGTCGTGGTATCATGTGAAATGTTTGCTCATTGATTCCAACACCCGAGGGAGAGCGAATACACTTTAAGGAAACTGTCCAATTGGCCTCGACTATTTTATGATTTGTATAATTCAAATAAGAGGTTGATTTAATATTTAAATTTTTGTTTATTTTATATTTTACAATTTTCGCAATTTGTTATCACAATTTTCACCTAACAATCTTATAGTGTAGTTCGTTCTTAAGTTTTAACTGGTTGTGGATTCAAGAATTTTATTTTTCTATATTTGAAGAAAAAACTAATTTGTTTGATTTCCTTTTGTAGAAATGGAAAAAGAAAATATGAACATTGTTGGTGGAAATAATGAAATTCCTCTCTTATCCCCTCCGACAATTAATATTGGATAAATATCTATGCCACTTGGACAGAATGTCAATATGTCTGAGGCTGGGAATGTACTTGAAGGTCAAGTTCCAAGTGATCATGTGACACAAGGACCCACCACTGTTGCATCGATTTCTGTTCTGGTGGATCATGCTGAAAGACCAGAGAAGTTTGTTGGCTTAAACTTCAAAATGTGGCATCAAAAGAGTCTTTTCTACCTAATCACAATGGGTCTAGCTCGGTTACTAACCGAAGAACCAACAAAGCTAAAAGAGAATGAAAATGATTCTTGTGTGCTTTTGGCTTTCAATGGATGGAAAAATTTTAACTACTTGTGCAGAAATTATGTGTTAAATAGTTTTACCAACTCTTTATGTAATGTTTATACTTCAAAAAAGAGTGCTAAAGAATTTTAGGACTCTCCAGACAAGTATAAAACCAAGAATATGGGCTCCAAGAAATATGTAGTGGACCATTTTCTTGATTTTAAAATGGTGGATTAAAAATTATGGTTAGTCAAATGAAAGAGTTGCAATTGATCAGACACGAGATACATGCTCAGCGAATGAAAATTAGTGAGTCATTTCAAGTAACCTCGGTAACTGAAAAGTTTCCAATTGGTGTGAAATAATTCAAAAACCTCAAGCATAAACAAAAGGAGATGAGTCTTGGAGATCTAATTGTATGCCTTCGTATTGAAGAGGAAAATAAGGTTTTGAGAAGAAACTTTATGCTAAAGCAAATATTGTGGAATATAATGAAAGTTCAAAGAAATATAAGGCCAATAAGAACAAAATGAGGCCAAAGGGAGGAGTTCCTAATAAGAAACAAAAACTCAAGTTGTTAAGCAAAAGTGGTCACAAGTCGATGGATTGTAGGATGCCAAAGAAAAAGAAGCAGAATTGATGACCTTGTTGGTGTGATCTCAGAAATAAACTTGGTGAATTAAAACCCCAAAGAGTGGTGACTAGACACCGGAGCAACTCGCCATGTTCGTTCAAATCGAAGTGGATTTTCCAATCTAGAAATGATAGAGCATGGAGAAAAATTATACAAGGGCAACTCAGCCACCTCAGAGATCAAGGGGAAAGGAACGGTCTTTCTAAAGATGACATCGAGAAAGGAGGGTAAGCTTACAAATGTGCTGTATGTACCCTATATTAGAACGAATCTCATTTCAAGGACACTTTTGGTTACCTATGGTTTCAAAATTGTACTTGAGTCCGAAAAAAATTGTTTTGTTCAAAAATATAATGTATGTAGGAAAGGGTGATGTAACCGATGACATGATGAAGATTAATGTAATTGTCATTGGTCTAAAGAAAAGTCTTCTATTTATATGCTTGAGTCATCTAATTTATTACCAATATTAAAAGTTGGTATATGGTCCAAATGAATTTTAATTCTATACATAGATTAATTCATTTGGACCATATACCAACTTTTAATATTGGTAATAAACACGAGTGTGAAATTTGCATAGAGGCAAAACAAACTAGAACCCCTTTCTAAAATTTTGAAAGAAAAACTAAACCCTTGAATTAATTCACACCGATATATGTGATTTAAAGTTTATTCAAACAAGTGTAATGAGCCTGCTTTAGTGGTAAACCACATTCTCAATAACTGAGAGGTTACAGGTTCAAAACACATCCCCATAAAAAATTGTGAATATTATAGCAATTTCTTGATGGGGTTTACCTGGTGTCGCTGGACCGTGTTGGTGATCCCCACTGTGGTTTCCCAACCTGCAGGTGGTCGATGATGGTGAGATCGTGGTGGTTCCGGTTTCGGTGACAGCGGTTCGTTGGTGGTGCAGCGTTTGAGTATTCTCAGGAGGGCGTCCCTAGCTATCAAATGGATGGAGTTTCATGCTCCACTGAGTTTCATCAGATTCAATGGTGGTGTCTCCTAGTTAGGTCCTAGATTAGGATGTTACTATGTAATTCGGTTGTTTATATGTAACATTTCAAAAAAAAAGAAGAAGAATTTATTCAAACAAGAGGTGAAGACAAATATTTTGTGACATTCATAGATGGTTGTAAAAAATATTGTTATGTATATTTTCTTAAAATAAAGGATGAAGAAATAGAAAATTTTGTCATGCTCAAAATTAAAGTTGAAAATCAGCTTAGTAAGAAAGTTAAAATGGTGAGAAGTGATCATGGAGGGGGATATGTTAGACCGTTTGGTTCATTTTGTGCCCAACACAGAATCATTTATGTGGTCACACAACCATACTCTCCTCAATCTAATGGGGTTGCTAAAAGGAAAAATCACACTCTAAAAGAGATGATGAATGCAATGCTCATGAGCTCTGGATTACAACAAAATATGTGGGGATTAACTAATTTTCTTTTGAATAAGATTCCACAAAAGGAAGTTGATACAACTCCATATGAGTTAAACAAAGGAAGAAAGTCATCCTACAACTACTTGAAAGTGTGGGGGGTGCTTAGGCAAAGCTATGGCTCCGACATTAAAGAAAATGAAAAAACTGTTGACTGTGTCTTCATTGGCTATGCACAAAATAATACTTCCTCCGTCCTGGAATAATTGACACATACATTTTTAACTCGGTATTTTATGCAAGCTGATGTGGCCGAGAATAAATGTGAAAGGTAGGGATGAGACATTTTGGAAAAACGGTGGAACTAATTAAAAAGTTGTTGAAGTTAAAGAGGCTGTTGTAACAACATATTCTTTACCATTTTGGGCAAGAATTAAAGTGTGCTTTTTTATGTGGGGTGGACGAAAGTAGAAAGTGAACCAATTATTCCGAGACGGAGGGAGTAGTACTTATAGATTTCTTGTGTATAATTTGGAAAATCCTGATATTTATAAGAACACTATAATAGAGTCAATAAATACTACATTTGACTAACATGTATTTCCTTGCAAATCTTGCTCTTCAAAAAGGATTTTTGATAAACTTGAGGAAGCACCTCATGTTCAAGATGAAAGTTCCGAAGAAGATGGGGAGGTCATAGAGTTTCAACGAAGCAAAAGAGTAACGGGTAGAAAATTCATTTGGTCCCAACTTTCTCACTTACAAAGAAGCTAAACCTTGAACTTACAAAGAAACTGTAAGTTTTAATGAGGGGCCATTCCTGAAAGAAGTCATAAAAAGTGAAACTAATTCCATCTTACAAATTCATAGATGGGAGTTATTAGATCTACCTCCTGGAAGTATGTCACTTAGTTCTAAGCGGATTTTCATGCAAAAGATGAAAACAAGTTGAACAATTGAAAAATACTAGGCAAAACTTGTGATCAAAGGTTTTAGACAACATGAACGTCTTGAGTACTTTGATACATATTCTCCTGTAACAAGAATAAACTTCATAAGAATGATAATAGTGATTGCACCATTTCGAAATCTTGAAATTCATCAAATTGATGTCAAAACTATATTTCTTAATAGAGATCTCGAGGAAAGATATGCATGGAGCAACCCAAGTGTTGTATAGCACCTGGACAAGAAAGAAAAGTGTGCAGTCTTTATATGGACTAAAACAAGCACCTAAACAATGAAACCATAAATATGACAACGACATAATGTCAAATGGATTTAAAATTAACGAGTATGATAAATGTGTATATGTCAAGAACACAGAACATGGATATGTTATTCTGTGTTTATATGCAGATGACATGCTAATTGTGGGAAGCAATGAAGCTATTTTGACATGCTGATCCGATCAATTAGATCATTAATTTTGATTAAAACTAGATAAAAATTAACTATCAACAATGAAATGATATTTGAGAATCACTTTTTTAGTGCCACGATATAAAAAAATAATCCCACGATTAGATCACTAATTGCAAAAGTGTTGAATTTGGTCCGTACTAAACTATTGCTAATTAGGAAACATTGAAAAGTATAGCCTTTGACTTCCTTTGCTTGTGCCTTGTGCTAATCTAAATCAACGTCATGTTTACCGACACTTAAAATAAGAGTGTAAATGATTAGTTTATTTGGTGGAATTTATAAGTAATTAATTTATAAGTTGAATAATTTTAAGTGTCAAATAAATAATTTGTGGATATTTATTAAAAAAGATTTATGTTTTGGTGAATATGATGAAATAACAATGTGATCTTTGAAAGTAAAGAAATAAGCTTAAATTTTTGTCGAATTTTTCCGTATTCATGACCTTAAATAACCATGTGATAAAATAACCAGCGTATTCATGATCGACGTTGACCCTGAAACGACATTGATCATCCAAAAAATGATCAAAATACCCCAACTAAGTTTTTTTTTTAAACATTGGACAATTTTTATCCTCCTTACCATCAGAACCTAACAAGAATTTTAGAGTTATATTAGCACTTAGGCCCTGTTTGGCAATCAACTGTTAGCGGTTGGTTGTTGGTTGCAGTTTTATTAAGCAGGTTTGACCAGTTGTTTGTATTATCTATTTGACCATTATCTCCCTAAAAAAGTGTTTGACAAATGTAACTGTTGACTGTTAACGGTTTTATACAAAAGGACATTTAAAAACATGACGACCATTCATTATAAAAACTTAATTATATTCATTATTTAAAAACTTAATTATCTTACATATTCTATTATTTTTATTTTCATTAATATTAATATAATTTATTTTTAATTGTTTAATATATTCCCTAATATTGACAAAAAGTTACTAATTCATTTCAAATATTTTTTTGCTACTATTCATGACTAGCATTAATATAAGAAAATAAATATAAACTATATCAGTTGATTTATTTTCATTTGATATAAGAAGTTCTTATTATATTTAAAATGTAAAATTTACAATCTTATATGAATATCAATCAAATATATGAAATTCAAATATAGTTGAGTTTTTTAAATAACACAAATATTATAAATATTATTTGAGTAATTTATATTCGAGTTAGTTTTTTTTAAATTTAAGCATTTATATTCTTATTTCAGGTCATTTAAATATTATGATATTCATATAAATATTCAATAAAATGATCACTCTCACCAAACTATTATAATCTAGATATTAATAATGTAAAATTTATAAAATATAAAAAATATAAGCCGCGGGGTTTTTGTTGATTTAATATATATACATCACAATTGATGGAATATAGCAATAAAAGGGTTATAAAGATAAAAGGTTACAAATATAATTGTTAAAAGAAAAAGTCAAACGCTAGAGAAAACCCTAGTATTATTAGCTGTTTGTATTTGGTAGAAACGCTACGTAAAAAAGCCAAGCAACCAAATACTTTTTTTGTATTCATAGGTTGTTTGATCAAGTGAAAACACCAATAGCAAAAAGTCAATCAAAATGCTAATGCAACAATTAATGCCAAATGGAGCCTTAATTTTAATTTCCAAGGTTGTGTTAGAACTTTTGTTTTTGAAAATTTGGGGTGATAAGAAATGTTTAAAAAATTTCCAAAATCATAGCAAACAAAACATATTTATCAATTCACGTAAAAACACCCACTTATCTCTGAGAATAAACACAATCTTGTATTGATTCATAAAACATCTACACTTATAAAAGTAACCTAACAAGCTGAACTATTTTTTTTAACTAATCTATGCCTACAACAATTTATTTTCTAGTCTTGTCTTTCCTCCGACAAGCTTGAAGGGAATTTACTACACACACATTGGGAAGATGAATGTCAAAGTTCTGTAACTAATTGGATCGTCTAAAGTTATCATTTCAAAGAGGTTTTTTAATACAAAACAAAGACGCACAAATGTTCTCCTAATGAAAAGTGTTATGCCTCAATTTTTTTTGGTAATTTCTCAGATAGTCCAAAATATTGGCTGTGGAGAAATATAAATATTGACATTCTATCGTTGGAACAACATTTGAACTTTACAAAGTTACTTGACCGGCTTACCAAATACGTGACAGGCTCAAGTAGGCCTAGAACTCCCAAGATCTCCTTGCAAGTAAACTTCATCTCCAATATGTTTCTCTTTGGGAAATCCAAGTACTTCCACCTCCAGGACGCACTCCCAGAAATGGTCGTAAAACCCATGAACTCATCAATGACAACCGCGGGGGTTAGGAGGAAGGGAATTCGCCATCTCTCGTTTCCTGTCCTTAGCTGGTTTTTTCCCCTTGTCACCCTGGGAAGTTGTTCCGTTTTCTGACGTTTTCCTTTTTGGAGTCATCCTATTCACAACAAGAAAAAGGTGGAAATGCAAAGATAACCAAAGGCATGCATTAAGATTCATTCAAAAAGAACATTCCTTCCTAAATAGCCACAACATTCAATTCATGTTATCTCAACATAAACGCTATTTAATCAAGAATCATTCTTTCTAAACAATCAACCCATGAATAATCATAGCATCCCATGAAGAAGATCATGCAATCAAGAATCATCCCTCTTAAATCATCACAATCAATGAAGATCATATCATCAAAGCACAATGACAATACACTAACCCCCAAGCTTAGTTTAGCACAAGATCATTCAAATAACCAAACAATTTCTCCAAGAATACTTCAACATATTTTAAAGTACAAAGCTCCTCATCAAATCACCTTCATGCTAAATAAAGCAAGTAAACATAGAGCTCAAAGGATTACCCGGAATTTGAAGCCAAGAGATAATGAACCCACACAAGATGAAGCACAAATGCTAATTTTTGAGAAAAATGGCTCAAATTTCTGAGATTCTCCCAGGAGAAGTGAGAGTGAGTGTTTTTGAGAGATTTCAATGAGCTAAATGAATCCTATGGGTGAGGTAATGTACAATGGATGATTATTTTTAGCAAAAAATGTGATTCAAGAAGAGGTACAAATAAGATAAGGATGGCATTTTTTTTAAAATTAGAGAAAGAAAGGGACAAAAGTACCAATTTATTTATGCATAAGGGAGGTTTTGATGTACTATTACACCAACACTTGAGGGAAACAAAGTTTTGCTGAATTAATGAGCCAAAAATTTCTTGTTTGAGCTTAGGATTCAAATTTTCGAAAATCCAAACTTTTGGCCCAAAAATCAACGCACATGAAGCTTGACACAAGGCACCCTTCGTGCCAATGACCCACTGTGTCCCGTGTAAGACCCCAACACAAATCGTGCCAAGCAAAACAATTTGTACCAGAGCTCAGCACGAGGCACCCTTGTGCTAAAGGAATTTGGCACGAGGTCACCTCTGTGAATAGTGTCTCCCCCCCTTTTCCACTCTTTTTCAAAGAAACTTTGTCACCTAACAAAACTTATATCCTTTCAGTTAAAAAGAATGAGACTCGTTCTCAAATTCATCAATCAACAAGAGTTTCATCCCAAAAACCTTTGTCACACTAAAACATGCAAAATATACCTACTAAAAACATACCAAGAACAAGGAAAGAAAGACCACGTATCTTTATTGTCGTCATCATGACTTATTCCTTTTTCTTGCATTTTTTGGAAAACTAATAATAATGGTTTGATGGGTCACCGGTATCACCATCCTTGAAACCACCAACAACCACGTCCTTGTGGATGGGTCTCCACATTACCTTAGGCTTACCCTTAATATTTGGTGAAACATACCAAACATGTCCATCTTTTTGAATCATAGATACATTCTTGTTGATTTTGGGAATCAGAAGGGGTTTAGGAGTGGTTAGTTCCTCAACCCGCTTCTTTTTCCTCTGTGAGTTAGTGTGCAATATTGGAGGCAAAGTATCTATAATCACACTAGAAGAGACATTTTCATCAACAAGTGTATCATTACATGGTTCATTTATACAAGATAGTGCATGCAAGGTTTCAATGTCGGGTAACACCTCCTCATCTTCAAGAATCTCATTAAGACATTTAACATTTTCAATCATGCAAGATTCATCATGTTGAGCAAGTTCTTCATACAAAGTTATACCTTTACACACAAGAGAGGGATTAGATGAATCATACTTAGATTTGTAAATATCAAAACCCATTCTATCCATGTCATCCTCTAAGGTTAGTGTTCCCGAATGAACATCAATCTTAGTCCTCGATGTTTTAAGAAAATGTCTCCCCAATAAAATTGAGGGTGCACCACCATCATGTGCTACATTAAGGAGATAGAAGTCCGCCGAAAACACCAAGTTTCCCACTCAGACCATCACATCCTTCACTAGTCAACGAGGATAAGCTTGGGAGTGATCATCCATTTGGACGATTACCCTAGTTTCCTTAAGGTCACCTATTTCTAGGCTCTCATAAATGCAAGAAGGAATGACATTAATTGAATCTCTTAGATCAATCATAGAATTTTTCACCAATTTACCACCCAAAGAAATATGAATTTAAAACAGGTTGTGGTCATCACATTTTGTAGGTAACTTTTTATGATTGAGAGCGGTAACTCTCCCTATTTTAATTTCCCCATCTTCCTAAGTGGTTTATTCCTCTTTTTAGTGCATGTAACTTTCAAGAATTTAGCATACCAAGGCAGATGATCAATTAATTCCAAGAGTGGAATACTAACCTCAACCTTCTCGAAGCTCCTTGAAAGGTTCCTTCATAACCAATTGTTACTCCTCCAAGTTGGTTTTGTTGTTTTCCATGACCAAGTCATCCTCTTGTAGGATTTTCTTCTCTGGCTCACGTACTTCCTTTCTGCTTCTTAACTTCAAAGCGCTCATATTCGTCGAATTGACCGCCGATTGGGAAGGAAGCTTGTCGGACTCTTTGGCTTCAAGTTGACTTACCGAGGTGGCAAGTTGCCTGACTTAAATCTCAAGATTCTTGATTCTCGAGAATGCCCTAGTCCTAAGATCTTCAATCTCTCGCCTTGTCAGCTCAGTAAGACATTATGCTTTTTAGCCAATTGAGATATTACTTCAAGGATTTCCTCTCGGTTTGACTTGTAAATTGAGGCATTGTTGTTAAGAGTCACCTCTCCTCTTAAATAGGGTTGAGGTGGAGCTTGTCCGCCTTGGTTTTACCCTTGCATTTGATACTCCTCACTTTAACGGAAGTTGGAGTGATCAAGGTACCTTGGGTGAAGGTGTTTGCGTGGGGATCTTACCATTTGCCTCCTTGGTTCCCTCAGAACACTGTTGGTAAAATGGTCATGGAGGGATTTTTTCTAGCAACTACTAGCATGTAAATGATCACAAGAATTAAAATTATAAACTAACACTTAGGGAACATTTTCATAACATGAATAATGTCATTTCGATCATCAATTTCATCAAATACAAGAACTATACCCTTTTCTAGTGTTTGTATCACTTAATGTGGACAATGGTCAAATTATTCCCCTATCTGTCACATAGGGGTATGTGTATTAAATCTTTCATCAGCATCTCCTCCGCAACTAGGAGAGTGCAACAACAACAATGGCTCATTATGCATGTCTGATTCTCTCACATGCAATTAAGTCCCAGGCAGAACACTACGAACGCACTACCCATAGGCCTATAAAGGCAAAGAAATTAGGTGTCTTATCGATGGCTCTCGGATTACAAAGGCAACCCTAGCTTGCTACTTTATCTACCACTACCCGCAACCCTTCGGACTGAATAGTCGGCTAACTAGAGCATGTTCAATCGTTACTTTAACAACGACAACCTATGTGCACACATCCACATGGTTTCAAACCCATCGTTACCCAAGAACTTCATGGTTTCCTTCCCCGAGGGGTAGTGATAGTGCAACAACATGAAAGTAGACTTTGCTATGTGTAAACTAAGTGTGACAATCATGCAATTCACAAGAATATTAAGAACAAGCCAACATAATAATACAAAAGCATATAGAAAAAGGTCGATCAATGAAATCTCAGCAATGAACATCAAAACATGTATCAAATATTATCCCTAAGTAAGATCCCTACTCCCTAAGCATTGAACCCAAGTATTTCATTGGATTCATCACTTTTGGGTAAAAGAAAAATTAAGAGAAGAAAGGAAAATAAGCTAGGGAAAAGGAATAGTGTTTTTCTTCCTCTAACTTACTCTACAAGATGAAAAAGTGGGCATAAACTTAATTTTTAGTAAAAATAGGTCCATATATCTAGTAGTAGGGAATTAGGCAAAACAAAAATAGGCCCAAAATGGCCAAAAACCCTAGCAGCCCCAACCGGCACTGGGGGTGGGATCAGGTACAGTCCATTTCAGCCGAGACCCCTCTCCCTCATGTTAGCATGAGACGTCAACCTTGGTAAGGGCCGTTGCTTTGTACAGGCCTGGCCCGTGCTAATTGGCACAGGACATCAGCTGGCACTCTGTTTTTGCTCCTTCTGATCTGCGTCCCACGTTGTTTGGCATGCCCCTTCGGTTGGAATCCCATTTTGCTCAGTATCTTGGCACGAGAGGTGTCGTTCTTCGCAGTCTGCCAGCTGGTCTTCATATTGGTGACTTGAAACAGCACGGGCCGTGTGAAACAGGATGTTTTGCGCCCGTACTTAGCCAATTTTTGAGTTAAAAGAAGACAAAGGCACACGGCCGGCTAGGGGTGTTCGTCGGTCTAAGATCGAACCGAAACTAGTTAGGACCGGAACCAGAATTATGAAAAAGTTTGGACCGAGGATCAGACCGGGATCGTTCTGGAATTATTCAAGTTTTTTACCGGTACGGACTGCTTGGACCGGATTTTCGTAAACTTTATTCTTCTATAAAAAAATTGGTGTTGGAAAAATTGTAATTAAAAATTTTCTTTTAAAAGACAGTAAACTAGAAGTTATTAGAAAAAGTTATGCATCTAAATATGGAAGAATATAAGGCAAAGGGAAATAAATCTAAACCAGTGCATAAATTTATTATAAATACAAAAAAATATATATATACATAAGAGTAAGTTACCGGTCCATCCGGTCCGGACCAAAAAAATCCGAGCTTGGATCAGACTGGACCAGAATCCTAAAAAATCTAGAACCAAAGACTGGACCGGAATTCTATATATTCGGTTTCGATTTTTGTATTCCAGTCCAGTTCGGTCCATTTTACCAGTCCGGACCGGCTCATGAGCACCCCTGCGCCCAACATAAGATGGCATGACTTGTGATGGACCCCTGGCATGGGACTTGTTGAGTGATACGGGCCGTGCTTGGTAAGGCCCTCGTTTCAACCTGGTGCGGTTTGTTCTGGTCCGTGCTGGCCGTTGCTGATTCGGTCAGCTGACTTGTTTGCTCCATTAGGGATGAACCGTTGATTTTATTTGGGAGTTATTGTTGTTGATTTTATAGCTCTCGAGAAGAAGAATCCATCAGTGCCACCCTTAAGGGTTGATTCTCTTCGGATATTTCCCAGAACTCCTTGTAACCTCGGAAAACAATCCCTCCATTTCTTCCTTGGGCTTCTTAAACTTCTAATCCACCTTTATTGGGCTCAATTGTATCTACTACCACAATTTGGAGTCTGTGGCCTTCAATCTACTACCATACTTACAAATGAACTTCGATATCTTCTACTATCCTTTCAAATAGCATTCAAATATCTCCTACCACCCTCGCGAATGCCCTTCTACAGAAAGATGATAAAAATACTCACGAGCAACCTACTAATGAGATAAAAAAATAAGATATAGGTTCCCATGAATACAAAGTGTCCATTAGCTTCAGTTAAATCTATAAAACTTGGGATTTAGACAAGAAAATAAAAAAATAACCGAAAACCTTTTTCCTGTAAACCTAACTAAAACTAGCAATTAACCAAATAAAAGATGATAATAAATTTGTCAAATGTATTGGCGAATGCATGTATAATGGTGTACATCATATGGCAAGAAGAAAAGAGGAGAAGACGCGAAGCGAGACGCTTCAGGGAGGGCCTTTTGAGGTCCCAATATAAGTGCCACTATTTTCCCCTACTCCACTTATGAGTTCTACTTGTTGTGTTGCATTGGGATCAATGCAAGGTTTGAGTGTGGGGGGTAGTTATGCACTTATACATTTCATCAAGATTCTTTTGTGTTTTGTGTTAGTTTTTCTTTGATTTTTTTCACGTAGTATGAAGCCCATCCTTGAGGCATTTTGTGCTACACAAAAAAATGAAAAAATAACACTCGGGAAAGTCGAAAACCCAAAATTATGACTTAGGAAACAATGGGAATGGCCTGGATAGATTGATAAACCTATGCAAAAGTGAGAGGTCATGGTGTTGAAAAAGGTGAGAAGTGAGTTCAATTTGTGTCAAACTGGGATGAAAACCCGAAAGGGCTCCCAGGGAAAAAGAGAGAAATTAGGAGAAATTAGAAACTATGTTAAGCATCTCCTGGATTATTTTTGGTGGCTTCTTCGGTGGAGTAAGTTAGTTTCATATATATCATGTATACCTTGCCTTTTTCTTGGAATGATCAGTTGGATAAGTTACTTTAGCTTCTTTGGGGGTGAGGTTTTTGAGAGTCTCACATCTTTGGGGGAACTAGGGTAGCTTAGGGATAATGTTGAATGTATTGGTTAACTCTCTTTTCATGCTACTTTCCGCTTAGATTTTTTTCTCATTTTTGTTTACTCGAGGATGTGTAAAATTTTAATTGTGGAAGGATCGATCTGTACCTAAAAACTCGCGTTAACAAATGCAGAATGTTCATTAGTGTATTTCGGTTGGTTGATTGCTGGGTATAGTTAGGTTTACTGGGAGGTCATCGTCGTACCTCTCAAAGTTACTGTATTAAGCCCTAAATGCTTCTTAAATACAATTAAGTAGATAATGGAAAATTGGGATTGTCCACAAAGAAGAGGGATTTTCCTACGAGTTTTTACATATAACGGCGGTGAATACTACAATAGATATTAAGATATGCACATATATATAAGCTTGTAAAGGGGGGGGGTTTGATTGGCTTTTCTAAGTTATCAATTTAAAAGACAAGTTAAGCTAGAAAACAAAGTAAATCTACTAATTAAGCAATAACAACTAGGAAGAGTTTAAACAAAATTACGGGACCCTGGGCACAATTGATTTCTACTTCCAAACCTCTTATCTATCTAGAACATACAACCTATTCAATACTTTTACTACTTTTTGTGAAGATAATAAATCTTTTATCCTTCTTTGATAGTAGTTTACAAGAGTGAATTCGATATCTCTCGCTAAACCACACTAATGACCCTTTTAGTCGATCAATGCCTAAAAGTATCCCATTAGTGGCACTAAGCACGAAGAACCAACAAGCATGGTAACACTTATAAACACTATGCCGTGTCTAAGCATTGAACCAATTCATGTATTTATACATGATTAGCCAAGAAAGTTCAACGCTCATTAACTTCTCCTATTCGCTACCCAAAACAAACATGATAAAGAATTTGACATTATCACATTAATCTAGCATCCATCAAATCATTAACCATATTATAAGTTCTAACTCATGCTTTTGGATTTCATATCAAAACAAGGGAGAATTAGCTATTTTCTCCAAACCCTAACAAGTAATCATACAAGCAATTCATATACTCAAACTTCAAATAGCATTAATGTAATAAACAACCAAATTCATGCACAATAAATGCACAATAGCAAAGCATTAAATAGCTTCATATAAAGTTCTCAAGACATGGGCTTTAAAGCCTTAATCAATTGCTCCCAAGACTAATTTTAGCTACTAGCACTACCACGGATACCCACCTCAAACACCCGTTTTGGGCACCCATTTTTGAAAACCAGTGCCCATTCCTAACTAGCACCGGTTTTTTTAATCTCTAACACTGGATTTAAAAAACCGGTGCAAAAATTGGCTCCGATTTTTTGACACTGGTGCTAGAGTTGTTAAATTGGTGATAAACTTAGCACCGTTTTTTAAAAAACTGGTGCCAAAATCAGATTTTTTTTAGATGTGGAACCGGTTTAAAATCGGTGCCAGAGGAAAATTGGAACCAATTTTTTGACACTGTTCACAAAAACTGGTGCTAAATTTAACATTAAATGCTCTCAACTACCACATGAAAATGAAATTATATTTTTGAGCTCTATTATTTCTTCATTAATGGAGGGTTTTTGTGGAAGGTGAGCTTCACCCTAAGCCATGAAGACCTATGAATGTAAGTTTTCCTTTACTTTTGTTAATTTCATTAAAATTGTAGTGGTTGCAACCATTAATGCATACATGGGGAGAGTTTAGTTCTTGAAATTTTTTATCATGTTGTGGGTGTGTGAACATGGTTGTCTTTATCTCCAAGAACACAGTTGTGTTTATTTTATAACGTGTGGATAGTGAATCATGGATTTATTTACCTTTTATATTATGACATCTAGATGTAATGGATTGAGAATCTATTCTTGCATGGAGAACGAAAATGCTTAACTGTCCAAGTGAAAGTAGATGGAGTGGTGAATATATTGGTTTTGTAGATTCGTTTCTTGACTATGCCTACGATATGGAGGGGAGGTTACTTTATCAATGCTAACGATGCTTGTGTCGGGAAAGGTTGGATGATTGTGGGGTTGTTAGATATCACTTGTTGAAGAACGGATTTGATAGAGGTTACATTGTTTGGACATTTCATGGGGAGGAA
>JAULKJ010285446.1:0-12770 GCA_032355405.1 Rubia balearica | reverse complement strand
GCAGTACTAGGCCTTCCATGTCACCGCCTCTAGTATGTATGCGGGTTAGCCCATATTAAACTTTGTCTCTTGGGAGGCCATCACCGTGCCTCTCAAAGATAGTATTTATATGCCCTAATTTTGGCTATACTACTAGAAAGTAAATAGTAGCAAGTCGGGGTCGTCCACGAGAAAAAGGGGGTTTTATCAAGTGTTAACGTAGTTAAAAAGCACACGAAAATGTCACTCTAAGTGTGTGGTAACCAAGTTGGGGGGTTATCGAATTTTAGAAAACACTACGACTACTTTAATGAGCTAAATCAACCAACAATTATAGAAATTAATATAACTACGATCACACTAGCTCTAAAGATGTAATTAAGATGATAACGAGTCTTTGGAACAATTGGTTTACATTTCTAGTCATCCTTTGATCATTAAATAATTATCCTATTTTTATGCATTGATCACATACTTTGGAGAACTTATCAACACCTTTCGAGTGAAGATATTTCTCGCCTCTCCTCAACTATAGTTAGAGTGGGCGATCGGCGCCACACAATAACCCTTACCCTTGGGTCACCCTAGACGATCGGCGTCGTAGACTTCCCCAAGAATAGCAATACACATGGAGAAACAATACAACTAACACAATATCCTACAAGCGAAAAACATCGGGATAGCACAAGTATATCTACTAATAACGACTACGAGGATCGGCCTTCATGCTAGTTGTTATTAGTGAGCCACATTGATAATTAGTCAAACCCATTAAAATTAATCCTAAATCTAAGAAATTTCATCAACCAATAATAATAATTAGTTGTCACACCTAATTATAACCTAGCATCAACTAACGATAATCACATCGATAAAAAGTCAAAGTCTTATGGGTTTGACCAAAAACCTAGCAAAGAATCAATTCATAATCTTCAGCTAGTTGATCATCCTAGTCTAAATCATGCATTAATCACACAAGAAAGAACAAAAAATACTTGATAATCAAATAAAAAAATAGGAGAAATCAAATCTCACATATTCATACTAGAGATGCTTACCAATTGCTCCCAAAAGTGTATTTAGCCTAGATTAGCAAACGCCATAACAAAAGCATAAGAATCCATGGAAAATAAAAGAGAAATGATGAAGAAATAAAGTAGATCTAGGGTTTTGAGAGGGGAAAATTGGGAGAAAATAAAGTGAGGAAGAAGAACTGGAAAAAGTGCTTAAATAGGCCTAGCCCGTTTCTGACCGCTGCGGGCCGCAGGGCATATCTGCGGGACGAATCACAAGCAATGCCTCGCCCCTGCCTCTGCTGACTGGGTGCACGCGGTTAAGGCTCCATGCGCGCACCGTACGCAGGGTTTATGCTCTGGCCGCGCGCAGTTAAGGCGCTGGTGCGCGCGTCTTCAGAAATCTTCCACAAAAAGATAACAAAATAGATATTAAATGCTTCAGAACATACATACATTTATCCTCTCATCAAATGATGTTATTACTGCTGATGTCGATAAGGTTTTTAATGATAATGGTACAGTTGATGCTGCTAGGAATACCAAAGTAGGTGATTCCGGAATTGAAAATGTATATTTTAATGCGGATCAGGTTGATAAGGATTAAAATGAGTTTGGTGATAGATCTGATAAGTTTAGCACAAAGAAAGCTGATGAGTTTTTGGATGCTGCTGTGAACGGTAAGTTTTGATTTTGTATAGTCTGATGTATTTTCCTGCTGTATTTTTTTAAATGATGCTTTTGGTTTTGAGGTTGATGTCATTATTATATTACTTGACCACATTTTTTTTCAAGTTTTTTTGTAGATACGATGAATTTTGCTGATGATATGCACTTGAAAGATACTAATCTCCCAGAATTCAGAATGTTGATGATGTGGAAGAATTGATTCATTCTGCATTCAGGTGAAGGAGGTTAGGCCGATCAATGGATTAAAAGATTCAAAGAGTAAGAAGAAGGTCCATGTTTCGAAGGGTAAACATTTAGCGAAGGAGTCGAAGGCTGCATCTTCCAGGAATGTGAAGAGTAAATGATGTGACGTCAAACACATGTATTTTTCAAAGAATTTAACATCTCTGTTATTGTCTTTGGTTGGCATATTTCTAGATTTAGGTATGTTTACATCGGAAGGAGTTTAGATGGCCATTTTTGGTTGTCGTACCTAAATCCTTCATTTTTTTAGCCTACTTTAAGTCTAATGGATTTTGGTCTTTACGAGCATCTATATCTTTTTTTAGCTTAATTTGTAGATTGCTCGTAAGCACTTCAGACTGCTTTTAGAAGACCGTTTACAAGGATGGTAATAGACTGTAAAATGCCATTCGGAAGGATGGTAGAATACCAAAGACCAAGAGTCAAAATGTTGTAGATAGTTGCGGCGAAGAAAGGAACAAGTTTCGGAAGTGTAAAAAAATGACATGAACTGTGCACCATGGCATGACCCATGCTATATCTCGTGCCTATGGAACAAGGCACAGATGATGATTGTGCCAACCTGCATGGTCTGTGCTCAGGGAAACAAGGAAATCACACGGCCAGATGACAAGTCGGGCACTTTGGAATAACCCATGCCATCAGAAGCCAAAGGAACAACCCTCCTGAGGATGGTTCATGCACCTTAGCACATTCCGTGCTATCAGAAGCCGAGTAACAACCCTTGAGATGATAGGTCATGCACTTTGGCATGACCCGTTCCATCAGAAGCCACAAAGGAAGCTCCAGATGATAGTCCGTGCACTTTGACATGGCTCGTGCCATCCGAAAGATGTAGAGTTTCCCTCCAGTATACGCCCCTTACCCCTTTGCACGGGCCATGCTGACCGACACGTGTAATACTGCATAAGGTATGCTAGCCTGGCATGCGTGGCAGTTTGGGTTTCCTCCCTTTTTTTTGTGGCTTCTAAGGCCTAAAACTCATCTACTATATAAGTACGCCTAGTATTCTAGGGTTTAAGAACCACTTCATTATTGTTATTATTGTAGTAGGTAGGAAGAGTGGAGGCTTTCTCCCCTCTTCATTTATTTCTCTAGTTCTAGCCTTTTGGCATTAAATCCAATGATTGCCTTGAATTTGATGTCTCTAGAGTAGTTATTATCTTGGGGGTGGTATTTGTATTCATGAATTGATTATTATTTTGTGAGATTTTAGATTACCCTATTTTCTATGTCTTATAAAGCATCCATAATTTACTACATAGTGTAATATCATGCTAGGATATTTAATGCTAGCTTGGGAATGTTAGACTAATGACCTCTTAGGCTCAAGGCACCAGGAGATAAGTTCATTCACGTTGCCTTGAACAATGGTGACCTGAAAAACGTTAACTCTAATCGACTAGTTGTGTGAGTGATTGCATGTTAGGAGCGGTGGATCGGAGGTTACCATTTTAAAACACCTAACGAGGGAAAGCCCTTGGCTTACCCCGATAGATAGGCATTGTATTTTATAGGGACTAGAGTCGTGAAAAACCTAGAGTCATCACAAAATTCCAACTTCTTTCCCTCTCTAGGCCTAGGGTTGGTGTCCATAGTGGAGTGCCCGAGACATAGTGTCCTTACTCTCGTATCTAATGGTTTTTACCAAAAAAGGGTTGAGATCCTTTAAGCAGGGGCACATTAGCATTGAGAGTGAGATGACGGGAATGAATTACGGTATCAAAAGATTGAAGTGCATCCCTAATTACGGAGACAATAAGATGGCTCTTGAAGGGAGACAAACCTTTGTGCGACATACATTGGGAATTTCTGGCCATCTCCACACTATGTGATATAGGCATGAGAATAGGTTTATATGGTTGTATGTGATAAAATCTAGGATCAAAGTTATTAATCGGTCTTGTTATGCAAATACCCCCAATACTAGTTAATCGTAGTTTAAATATTGTTGCTTGCCTGCCTAGTAGATTGTTAGACACCGCCCAAATGATCTTTTTGTAGCACTAGTTATTCCCAACACACAATCGGAGTGACGCCTGATTGTGGGTTGTGTCAAGCTAACTTTTGAATTATAGAATCTCTGTAGACAACCCCGGACTTGCCACTAGCTACCTGATAGTAGTTGGGATTGAGTACGGGAGCAACGTTGAAAAATTATATCTTTTGACACACTTTACAGGTAATGGGGTTAAAAGAATGACCCAGTGGGGTGCGGGTCAAATTTTGGTGCCGCAACAGGGGATTCTAGTTTTAATTTGATTGTTAGCTTACATAGATATTTGGAGAAGTAGTTTATGCTTTTTATAGTTTTATTTTTGTTGGTTGTTGTGAAGAGCTCTTTAATAGATTTTCTTGTTTTCACCTAACTTGTGATCTTGTGTTTCTTTGTAGACTAGTATTTTATTGTTCCTAGTTTATGGTACATACCATACCACTAACCAATAATCCTTACACTATTTACCAAATTACACAGGTTGATGACAAAGGAGGAGGACAAGGGTTGGTAATTAGAGATTGAGAGAGAGAGATCATGGCAGAGGATAAAAGAACTTTGAGGGAGTTGATGGCTCCTAACTTGAAGAATCATCCCCTCTGTATTTTCTTCTCGCCTGCCTCTTCCACAGAATTTGACCAGTGAGTTAAAGTGTGGTATGATTCAATGCCTTCCAACATTTCACAGGATAGCCAGTGAGGAACCCAACAAGCATTTGTTTGAGTTTCTCTTGTTCTGTACAAATATGAAGCTTTCGGGAGTCTCGGAGAAAGACTACAACTTATGGTCCATTTTTTTCTCACTTCAAGATTTGGAAAATTACTGGTTGTACAACCTCCCGCCGAGATGTATAATATCTTGGATGGACATGAAGCATCGGTTTTTAGAGAAATACTTCCCAACTTCCAAGCCCGCTGGATTGAAGTAGCAGTTATCCAATATCTTCTTACACCCCTAATGAGAGTTTCTATCGATACTGGGAGTAGTGCAAGCACCTCTTGGGGAGCTTCCCGTATCACTCATTTACGGAGGGGGAGTTGGTATACTTTTTCTTCGATGGATTAATCGAGAAGGATATGATGCTAGTCAACACTTGTAGTAATGTCTCTATCTCGAGCAAGAGACCCAGAAAAGGTATGGTCATCTTTGAAAAATTAGCTAATGGGACGAGGTTCTCTAGTACCCGTTCAAGAAGGAGAGAGTGTATTGGAGAAGATCCTACCACCCTAGTGTTGAAGAACAAGTGCAAACCTTAGTGTCAATGATGAAGGAGCTCATAAGAGAAAGATATCAACATGTTATATATTGCAAGGTTTACTCTTGGGACCATCATGTCAACAATTTCCATAGGAACCATGGACCAGGCATCTTGAGGGAGGACCAATGGGATGATACCAATATGAGAATCAGGATGATCATTTGGATGACCAAGACCGTAGCACACACAAATATTTCAAAGAAGCCATTGCCGTCATAGTCGAGTCGCATGAGAAATTTAACTCCCAAGTCCAAGAGGAAAACCGGGGCTTGGACACTAAGGTGTATTCGAATATTCGAATCTTGGGAGACAAAGTGGACTCCCTATACTTGTCACCTCATCACCTAGAGGCAAAGTCATGAAAGAAGGCTATACACCACTCACATGTATCCTAAGCCCCACATGCAAGTGTCGTGGATGTGAAAGCCAGAAAGGAGGTCCATGGAGACTATACATGGGAGGAGACATAATAATAGTGGGATGGAAGGTTTCTAACATCTCATGATGATTAACTTTGACAAAATGGAGGGTGGAAAGAAGGGCTCCTTCATCTCCGTTTCTGGAGGAATTGAAGCATAGGCAGGGGAGCAACAGGGAACTTTTTGAGGTCCTTGGATATTGTGAGATTAGTGTTCCTTTCTTTGAGGCTATGAATCATATGCCTAAATATTATAATTTTTTGCAAGAATTATGTACCTCAAAGCATGATCCTAGGCATAGGTTGGTAAAACAAGTTAGTGATCACCTCTCCCTCTTTGTTCAAAAAGGCCTTACCCGAAATGTAATTACCCCGCCACGTTCACCATCTCTTGTATGATAGGAGAAACGTTGATCAAGATGTCATTCTAGATCTAAGATCTTCAATCAATGTCATCCCATATTCATTGTATAAATTATTGAACCTGGGTAAATTGCACAACACCGGAGTGGTGGTTCATTTAGCAGATCGATCCATCACATACTCAAGAGGTATTATGGGGGATGCATTGGTTGAAATGAATGAACTAAATTTTTTGCCAGATTTTTATGCCTTATACATGGAAAATGAAAAGGAAACCACACCTATACTTTTAGGTAAACCTTTATTGAAAACTTCTAGGGCTAAGATTGATGTGCATACAAGGAATTTGATTATGGAATGAGGTAATAACATTGTCGAGTTTAACATTTGTGAAGCATGAAGTATTCTGTTGATGGATCTTCTTTGCATGTGGTTGATGTCATTGATGTAATTGTGCAAGATTTATTTGATGATAACATGTTGGTATCTTTAGATAGTAATTCTATTGATGATACATGTCTTGAATATCTAAACGCTAGTTTGGTAGAAAGCATGAGGGTGGTTGATCCCCAAATTGAGTCACCTCTAGAAACATTCCCGGAAAACCAAAGTGAACTAGTGATGTCGGAAACCAAGCTTTCCATAGAGGAACTACAGGTAGTCAAACTCAAGACTTTACCCAAATATCTAAAATATGCTTTCTTAGGTGAGGGAGAAACATTACCAGTAATCATATCTAGTAAGATCACTAGTGACCAAGAGGGTAGATTGATTGAGGTGATAAGAAAGTATAAGGGAGAGATAGAGTGGACTATAACTGAAATTAAAGGTATAAGACCCTCAACTTGTATGCACTAAATATTATTGGAGGAAGGGGCAAAACCTGTAAGGCAACCTCAACGGCGGTTAAACCCACCGATGATAGAAGTAGTGAAAGGAAAAGTCCTAAAACTACTTCAGGCTGGGATGATATATCCTATCTTTGATAGTACTTGGGTAAGTCCTACCCAATTTGTTCCTAAAAAAAGTGGGGGTGACGGTGGTAAAGAATAAGGAAGGGGATTCGGTACCCACACATATTCAAAACGGGTGGCGAGTATTCATAGACTACCACCGCTTAAATGTGGTGACTCGCAAGGACCATTTTCCATTACCCTTCAATGACTAGATGTTATAAAGTTTGTGCGGTCACGCTTACTATTGTTTCCTTGATGGCTATTCGGGATATTTCCAAATAGCCATTGACTCTGAGGACTGAGAAAAGACCACCTTCACATGCCCTTTTGGCACTTTTTCCAATAGGAACATGGCATTTGGTCTTTGCAATGCCAGACACTTTTCAATGGTGCATGGTTAGCATATTTTTGGAGTTCATTGAGCACTTTGTAGAGGTCTTTATGGATGATTTCATCATCAACGAGGACTATTTTGATAGTTTCTTACACCATCTATAATTAGTGCTAATGATATATGGTGTAACCTTGTTTTGAACTTCGAAAAGTATCACTTCATGGTGGAGAAGGGTATTGTACTTGGCCATGCCATATCATCTATAGGTTAGAAGTAAATAAGGCAACGGTAGATACCATTTTATCCTTACCCTACCCCACTAGTGCTATGGATATGATGTCATTCTTAGGACTTGTTGGATTTTACTGGTGTTTCATTAAGGATTTTTCTAAAATATCATCTCATTTACGCAAATTGTTGCAAAAGGATGTGGAGTTTATTGCTGATGGAGAGGGTAAGAGATCCTATGACACTTTAAAGGGAATGCTAGTAACCTCCCCTATCATACAACCACCCAATTGGTCCCGTCCATTTGAGGTAATGTGGGATGCTAGCATTATGCCATAGGTGCAATACTAGGTCAACAAATAGGGAGAATACTACATGTTATATACTATGCCTCAGTGACTCTTAATGATGAACAATGTAACTAATCCACAACCAAAAAAGAGTTGCTAGCCGTAATATTTTCCCTTGAAAAGTTTATAACCTATTTTCTCTACACAAAGCTTATTATTTACACAAACATGTGGCACTTTTCCACTTGATGACCAAAAAGGAAGCAAAATCTAGACTTATTAAGTGGATCCTCCTTTTGAGTGATTTTGACCTTGAGGTGAGAGACAAAAAGGGTAGTGAAAATGTGGTTTCTAATCATTTGAGTATGTTGATGCCTCCCAAAAATCTGTATCTCTCCAAGGAAAAGCACATGTTGGAACCTATTTTGGAAGAATTTCCCTACGATCAATTGTTTGGGGTAACAACTAGCTAACCTTGGTATGCTAATTTGGTAAACTACCTACTCACGGGTAAGATCCCTCCTTCTTATAATAAGGCATAAAGTGATAGGTTAGTGAATAAAGAAGGGGCATATGTTTGGAATGATCCTTATTTATGGAAGAATTGCTCCAACCAAGAGGTTACGAGATGCATTTCCAAAAGTGAAGTGGAATTCGTCCTTAGATTTTGTCTTTCTTTCCATTGTGGTTGCCAATTCAGTTGTAAAAGAACCATTAGGAAGGTAGTGGAATGTGTTCTTTACTGGCCAAAAATGTGGAAGCATACCCAAGAAAATTTTCCAATCTTGTGAAAATTGCCAAAGGAAGGGCTACATCTCATTCAAGAATGAAATTCCTCAAAATCTCTTTATAACTTGCGAGGTCTTTGATGTGTGAAAGATGGATTTCATGGGACCTTTCCTAACTCCCAAATGAACATGTATATTCTAGTGGTAGTGGACTATGTGTATAAGTGGGTAGAGGCCAAGGAAACAAAGAACAATGATTCAAGGATAATGATGGAGTTCCTAAAGTCTAACATATTCTCTCAGTTCTACATTCCCAGAATGGTGATTAGTAATAGGGGAACTCACTTTTGCAACATAATCATTGAGTCCTTGTTGACCAAATACGGCGTAACCCACTAACTCCCCCTCTTGGAATCACTAATAAATCAACAGGAGATCCACTAATTAACCGAGAGGGGACTAAGTAAGGTTAAAGATAGGAATTTGTAATATTGCTCCCATTCCTACTACTATGCTACCAAAATTGGTAAATAGTGGAAAGTATCAGGGTCATCCACAGAGATGTTAGGATTCTAATAATCAACTACACAAATCTATGATCGGGTCGTCAGTCTGATAACTTGTTAGGAATAATAGTGTTGGTAAAACAAGCATTAGGGGGGAGGTTTGCTAACAACTAATAACATGCAATTGATCACAAGAATAAACTATATAAACTATCACTTGGAGGAATATTTGCGTAGCATGAATAATGTTATTTCAATCCTCAATTTGATCACATATAAGAACTATAAACCTGTTCTAGTGTTTGTCACATGTGGTATGGTCTATGGTCAACATTTTCCCATACCTATCATATAGGGTGCTTATGTAATTTTTCATCGGCACCGCCTCCATAATTTGGGGAGTGCAACAATGGCCCTATCTGATGTGCATATGTGAGTCTCCCCGTGCTATATGTCCCGGACACTACATCACGAATGCTTCTCCCTAGGCCTAAAAAGGCAAAGGGGATGAAACACCTTATCGATGTCTATAGGGTTACAAAGCTGAACCTAGTTTGCTATTTTAACTATCTTTACCCATAACCATTCGGACCAACTCACCGACTTACTAGTGTACGGTCGATCATAACATTTCCTCGGCAACAGCGTTCACACACCCACACGGTTCCGGACTATCGTTACCCCAAGCACATCTAGGTTTCCTTCCCCAGAGGGTATCAATAGTGCATCAACATGAGAGTAAACTACGATGTGTGCTAACTAAGTGTGACAATCATGAAATTCACAAGAATATGACGAACAAGCCAACATAATAATCACAATACACATAGAAATAGGTAAATCTAAGAAATCTCACAAAACAAACATTATTACATGCATACAAATATAATGTCCAACTAAATTAAATATTCCCTAAAAATAGATCCATGGAAAATATTTAATTAAAAACCACAGATCTAGGAAAACAATGGGAAGAAAAGAGAAGAAAATAAAAGAGAAGAAAAGAGAAGGAAAAGAAAAGAAGAACTCTAGAGAGATTGAGAAATATCCTATTCCTTTCCACCTACTTGGAAAATAAAAGTTATATTATGCCTACCTGGCCCACCCTATAAGACTAAAGGCTCTTATTAAAAATGCCCAAAATAGGGATTTGGGCCTTGAAAATTCTCAAAATAGGCCAAAAACACCCTAACAGCCGCAATTTGCCCGACCAGTGGAAAATAACATGGTCCATGCACTATTGTACTGGCACAGGGCGTGTGGCATGGTACGGCCCATACAGAATCGTGCCGGCACGGCTCGCATGGTCTTGCACGGTTCGTGCAACTTTTTTCTGGTACGAGTTGCAGTCACTGACATGGGCCGTCGGTTTGTATCAGTCTTGAACTTCTGATTTGTGCGTCCCATGTTGGTTTAGCATGGCCCGTTAGCTGGAAGGACTTTTGGCAATGAAAAATGGCGTGGTTCATGCTATTTTTCACACCCCGTAGGATGGTCTTCACTTTTGGAACTTAAAACGACACGGACTGTGTCAAACGGAACTGTTTGTACCAATACTTAGCCATTTAGGGTGGTATTTTAGAGCACTGGTATCGCAGCCTGCACGGATGTGCACGACCTGTGCAAAGGATATTGCATGACCTGTGTAAATTTACACGGGTCGTGCTAGCCACTTTGCATAGACCGTACAAGGCTGGAGTTGGCTTGTGCATGGCTCATGGTGGCTGGCTAATTTGTTTGCACCGCTAAGGATGAACTGCTGATCCGATTTGAGAGTTCTTGTAGTTGATTTTATGGTGCTTGAGAAGAAAAATCTAACAGTGCCACCCACAAAGGTCTATTCTTCTTAGATTGTTATTTGAACTTTGTGTAACTCTCAGATTACAATTTCTTAGCTTCTTTGTCTTCCTTCTTTTACCCTATTGTCTTCTACCACGCTTTGACTCCTGGCCTTTAGTCTTATACCATCCTTGCGAATGGCCTTCTACTATCTACCACCACCCTTGTGGATGGCCTTCTACAATCTATGCTGAAGTGCTTACAAGAAACCTACTAATAAGCTCACAAAAGAAGATCTAGGAACTCGTGAGGATATAATGTCCATTAGATCCAATTAATTCTATAAAACTCGGAATTTAGATAAGAAAAGCAATTAAGTCTAAACCCTTTATAATGTAAACCTAGCTAAAACTAACAATCAACTAAATAAAACATGATAAAAAATGTGTCAAATGCATTGGTTAACGAATGCATAAAGGTGTATATCAATTCCCACACACTTAAACCTTTACTTGTCCTCGATTAAACAGAAATGAGAAAAGATCCAAGAGGAATGTAGCATGCCAAGAGAAGTTAATCGATGCATTCACCTTATTCCTAAGCTACCCTAGTTCCCCCAAAGATTGTAAGAATCTCACAACTCTCACTCTCCCCGAAGATGTTAAAGTAACCTATCCACCAATAATATGTTAAAAAAGGGAAAAAGGCAAATTAGAATGATAAGTGCTAAACTATCTTACTCCTCTGAAAAATCCTTTGAAGACAATCTAAGAGATGTTGATGAAGAAACCGCCAAAAATGGCCAAAAGATGTTCAAATTCCAATTCCAATTTCTCTTATTTTGCCTAGGAGCCCTGTCATCTTTTCATCCGATCATTCAAACATGTTGAGCTCACTTCTCACATTTTTCCACACATCCTCTCATTTTTGCCTAGGTTTTCCAATCTAGCTGGGCTTAGCCTCTCATTTTTACCTAGGTCTTTTGACCTATCCGGGATTTCTTCCCATCTTTGCCTAAGTTACCCTTTTCGGTTTCCAACTTAGCCAGGTATGTATTATATTTTTCATTTTTTTGTGTAGCACAAAATGCCCCAAAGGTTGGCTTCATATTTCAAGAAGATCATGAAAACAAAAAAAATTACACCACCAAAGATTCATCCCAAAACATCCCCACAAACACAAAAAGATAGCACCCTAAAAATCACACCACCAAAAACTCTACCAACTTCTCAAAGCCAAAAATAGCACCAAAAACACCAATCAAAACAACACTAAAAATATAAAGGAATCCCGAGATGAAAAAATCGTAAGTGTTTCACTACTCTTTCCCCACACTTGAACTTTGCATTGTCCTCAATGCAATGAAACAATAGAAATCATTGGTGGGAAAGAGAAATATAGTGGAACTCACTCATGTGACCCCGAAGGGTCATTCCTCAAGTGTCGTGTCTCAATGGGTATAACATCCCGAAACCATCAAGCCTTGAGATGTGGAATCCCTCGATCAATTGATCGATGTCCTCTTCTTGGACATCTGCCCTTTCATCAACAATAGCAAACTTTTCCTTCACTTTGCGCTCAATAAAGTCCAACCTAGACCCCCAAACATGCATGGTACCCTCAATAGAGTCTAGTCTAGTCCCAAACTACTCCAACTGTATACTTATGCCGCATACTGTGTGACCAATCTCCTGCACAAGTTGGTCCCCAAAATGTGGAATTAGTCGAGGAATTTCACAGTTAGGTGAGTGTGACTAGGTGGTGCTCTTGATGGAGTGTCACCATCCTCCTCCTCAATGTCTATGTCCAGGTTTGATAAAACACTATAGAAATCCTTCTCAAACTGCGGATCAAGTGCTAGGAACAAATCCTCCAATACAGTGTCTTGGTTGAGAGTGGTCGCTCCGGTTGTGAAAGAATCATGAAATTACAGACCGTGGAATCACCATACAAATTGATCCTCCAAGATTGTGATACCTATAGTGTACC